>AWOL01S0004442.1:27516-212451 GCA_000715115.1 Nicotiana otophora
GGGGGGGGGGGGGGAGTGTTGAGTTGTCCCACATCGGTGGGATTTGAGGTCCATGGTCTCCTTATATGGTCTTGGGCAATCCTTACCTCATAAGCTAACTTTTGGGGTTGAGTTAGGCCCAAGGTCCATTTATCAATGGGTAATAAAATTATTTGCTTGAACTGCGGAAACTAATTATGAGGTTGATTTCTCAAGTACCTTATTTTAGGAACTCAAGATAATGAGATAAAGAACATGCAATCCCTCAATCTCTAAGTCCCGTTTTTTCTGTGACCAAGATTTTGAGATATATTTGGCACAATTGAAGTGGCCACAAAATATGAGATAGTTACCTAAGGTGAAATTGAGCATGCCGAGAAGATCATACTATTTTTGTTTGTGGGAAGAAATTCTTCAAAAAAAATTTGTTTGCTAGAAAAAGAAGGTTCCCAAATTTTTTTTTTTTTAAAAGCACAATCACCGGAGATGGTTACAAGATAAAATATCTTTAGTATGCTGGAATACCAATGTAGTGTGGGTGGAATTGTGGAAAAGTCAAGATAATTGACCAAAGATATTGAGTTGCCGAAAAACCAGTGGAATTTTGCTGGGTAAATCAAAGAACACCTTGGTTGGAGTCTCTGGCCTCCGTCGATTTCAAACTACAAGGCTTGAAAATTTAACTTGAAATGTTAAACTCCTCGCTTACAAATCTAGAACGCCAAAATTTACAATTTTAGCTGTCAGAATCCTATTAAGGGAATCAGGATATGTGGTTGCTTTCAGTATTGTTGGACTGTGGTCTCAAGGTGGCTATTGTCGTTCTCACGACCGTGGGTTGTGATACAACTTGGCACCAGAAAGCACGTCTGGTTGTGTGGCCGGTGGTACGTGGTGGCACATGGGGACACCTATGTTGGCGGGGCTTCTTGGGTTAGGTTTGCACAAAGATTGCGAGTCAATATGCAGTGTTATTTAATGCAACTGGCGAAAAGAGACAAAGTCACGAATAGATAATAGTTGTTGGAAAATGCACGATGATATTTTGTTCACTTGAACATATTGGTAAATACACAACTAGTAATTTCTCACAAATATGCCGGTATCATTTGAGGAAGATATGATAAAAAAGGAGAAGAAATTGAGATAATGCATGGTGACGATTGTCTTAAGCTTGGATCTTTTTGTACTTGCACTTATCAATGTATACAAGTTATTCTTACCAATGAGAGATACATACAATACTTCTTCCGTATTTACATGGCCTACTTAACACTTTTCCTATAGGCTAGTTTTCTCCTCAAGTTCTATAACTCTATAGTGTATTCCATATATTGGCGGATTTATGTCTTATTTATAGAGGGAAGCCAATAATGCGTATTGTGGAGAATTCCCTTATTTTCTTCTAAGAATTTTGTCGGGAACGAGTGTTTTGCACATTGTTTACCAATTATAGGAAGCCTTTAAACATATTGATGTAAAGTCGCTTAAATACTAATAGTGTGTTCAAGTTTGGAAGCCATCCTTCGTCAAAAAATATTTTCCCGTGTTTGGCCAATGAAAAAGAATTAAATCTATACTTGCGGGGAAATATATGAAACATAATTAAGTAAATAAAAGTGTCTTTTTTAAAGTTTTAGCTTTTAGATTTGATAGTCACATAATTGAACATGATATCAGAGCAAATAGAAGTCCGCGGTTTAAGTCTCACTATGGCATCGCCATCCATTATCAAGTTCATTTTTTACATGCTTGACCTATAATTAGGCTTGGGCGCGGGTGTGTGTTAAAGACATAATTAATTAAATAAAATTATTCTAGTTTATGTAGAAGCCTGCTTGCCTTGTTTCATCATTGTCTCTAGGGGTGTTCGTGGTTCGGTTGACTCGGTTTTTGCTTAAAAGGAATCTAAACCAGCTAAGTCGGTTTTATAATATTTAATCTTTCAGCAGTGCTTTCGGTTTTGGTTCGGTTTTTGCGATTTTGTTGGTTTGGTTCGGTTTTTTCTCTTAGTCATTGCAAAAATTTGTTTGACATGTTATTTACTTCGTATATATTCCTCCGTTCCAGTTTATGTGATCGAGATTGAATTGACACGAATTTTAAGAAATAAAGGAAGACTTTTGAAACTGGTGGTCTAAAATATGTCATAGCATTTCTATGGTTATAGAACTTTTTAAACTTGTGGCCTTAAACATACCGTAACATTTGTGTGGTTATAAAAGCTTCTTATTATAGGTAAAATGGGAAGTGTAAAGTTAATTGCTTCCAAATTGCAAGTGTCATTCTTTTAAAACGGACTAAAAAGGAAAATGTGTCACATTAACTGAAACAACGGTCATTTGCCCTTCTTCATTACACTTTAATGAAAGTCATTTGCCCTTCTTGATTTTAGTACAAGAAAGTCATTTGCCCTTCTTCATTACACTTTAATTACACTTTAATTATGCTTTGAGCTTAAAGCTTCAACATAGTTTGTGGTGTTTCTACCCTTCTTGCCTTTTACAACCTTCATCTAACTCATGTAATCACTACCTATCCCAAACTGCTACAGACTGCTAGAACAGTGTTCAAGACATTTTTGTTCTTGTCTTGTGAAATCACTTCTCAGTGATTTCAGACTTAAATTTGTTTGGTTGCAATATACTGGTTTGTATGTGAGTATCTCAGATTCACAATGAGATAATGAGAGTTATGAAGTCATGCATTTGCCATAATTTTGCAGATAAACAAATCACTGGTGATTGGAAGTATTATGTTCAAATGAGAATGGTATTTTCTTGCAACCAAAGTTACCAACCGCTTTGAATTGGAAGAATAAAACTTGAGACTCGCCTGTAAGCTTTATCTAGTTACTTAGTTGGCTCTGCGTGCTCTACTTCCTATACCATAGTCAGCTAAAATGTCCTCCAAGAAAAGAAAAATCATTGTTTATTGGTTTATGTTGGCTAAGTGTGGCAAAATGCTAAATGACCATAATCTGGAATTAAACTTGTTATTAACATCTTAGGGACTACTGAAGTTCTTTAGTCGTGGCTGAGATAATTAAGAATTAGGAGTAGCAAGAATTTGGAAGTATAAGACCGTTGGAGGTGGTATAAATGCTAGTTGCTTTGTTATGTAGTACATGTAGCTGTGTTGGTAGGAGGCAATAGGTACTTGGTGAATTGGTCGATGTGTGGCAACTTATAAAAGAAATATACTAGTTGATCACTTGCTTTGCGATAGCTATATGTCAATCTTGTTGAAATCATATTTATNAGGGTGTTCGTGGTTCGGTTGACTCGGTTTTTGCTTAAAAGGAATCTAAACCAGCTAAGTCGGTTTTATAATATTTAATTTTTCAGCAGTGCTTTCGGTTTTGGTTCGGTTTTTGCGATTTTGTTGGTTTGGTTCGGTTTTTTCTCTTAGTCATTGCAAAAATTTGTTTGACATGTTATTTACTTCGTATATATTCCTCCGTTCCAGTTTATGTGATCGAGATTGAATTGACACGAATTTTAAGAAATAAAGGAAGACTTTTGAAACTGGTGGTCTAAAATATGTCATAGCATTTCTATGGTTATAGAACTTTTTAAACTTGTGGCCTTAAACATACCGTAACATTTGTGTGGTTATAAAAGCTTCTTATTATAGGTAAAATGGGAAGTGTAAAGTTAATTGCTTCCAAATTGCAAGTGTCATTCTTTTAAAACGGACTAAAAAGGAAAATGTGTCACATTAACTGAAACAACGGTCATTTGCCCTTCTTCATTACACTTTAATGAAAGTCATTTGCCCTTCTTGATTTTAGTACAAGAAAGTCATTTGCCCTTCTTCATTACACTTTAATTACACTTTAATTATGCTTTGAGCTTAAAGCTTCAACATAGTTTGTGGTGTTTCTACCCTTCTTGCCTTTTACAACCTTCATCTAACTCATGTAATCACTACCTATCCCAAACTGCTACAGACTGCTAGAACAGTGTTCAAGACATTTTTGTTCTTGTCTTGTGAAATCACTTCTCAGTGATTTCAGACTTAAATTTGTTTGGTTGCAATATACTGGTTTGTATGTGAGTATCTCAGATTCACAATGAGATAATGAGAGTTATGAAGTCATGCATTTGCCATAATTTTGCAGATAAACAAATCACTGGTGATTGGAAGTATTATGTTCAAATGAGAATGGTATTTTCTTGCAACCAAAGTTACCAACCGCTTTGAATTGGAAGAATAAAACTTGAGACTCGCCTGTAAGCTTTATCTAGTTACTTAGTTGGCTCTGCGTGCTCTACTTCCTATACCATAGTCAGCTAAAATGTCCTCCAAGAAAAGAAAAATCATTGTTTATTGGTTTATGTTGGCTAAGTGTGGCAAAATGCTAAATGACCATAATCTGGAATTAAACTTGTTATTAACATCTTAGGGACTACTGAAGTTCTTTAGTCGTGGCTGAGATAATTAAGAATTAGGAGTAGCAAGAATTTGGAAGTATAAGACCGTTGGAGGTGGTATAAATGCTAGTTGCTTTGTTATGTAGTACATGTAGCTGTGTTGGTAGGAGGCAATAGGTACTTGGTGAATTGGTCGATGTGTGGCAACTTATAAAAGAAATATACTAGTTGATCACTTGCTTTGCGATAGCTATATGTCAATCTTGTTGAAATCATATTTATGAATAAAAGAAAAGCACAAAGAATTTTAGCTTGATATAATGTTGGATCCGTTGGTAGAATTGACATAGTATCCATTGAAAAGTATTCCTTCTCAAAAAAGAATTGACATAGTATCCATTGAAAAGTATAGTATGCTAAGGTGGAATGTCTGAGGCTGTTTTTTTGACTCAAAATAGGTTAGTGTATTCCTAAGCTGCAAGCCCTGTTGGCCAGGATACAAGTGTATGGTGTTTTTAACCTAGCTAAGAACAATTACTTTTGAGAGCAAACTCTTTTTTATCAGATACAGCAAGATGTCCTTTTGGAATAAAACAAGGTGGTTAAACTCTATCATAAAAAACTGGTGGGGAAGTTCGGAATAAGACTGTTGTGTGCCAACGATGATGAGATCACCTGTTTTTCAATTTATGGGAACCTTGTACCGTACGTCGTTGCATGTTTAGTTTTTCTATTAATTGATATACGTATGCATACGGTTGCTTGTTGTACGTTGTTCACTACTACCAGCTCACGGTCACAAGCTTGCTTGTGCGAACAAGTCAACAACTTGCTGAAATTTGCAATTTCAATTTTCTTTATTTATCTGATGTAGAGGCAGATTGAAGAGTAGATGAACTGATTGCAGAGTGTCGTTGCCTGCCATGTTGGTGTTTTCTGTTTTAAGTACTGCATCATTCTAAGTTCATGCTTCTCAATATTCATTTCAGAGATTGTTGACAGTATTAATGCACTTTGTTTGATTCTAAATTGGGGTATGGTATGCCTGCATTCATGATGTCGCTGCAAGTATATGTTCTCAACTCTATCCTTGGTTAGAGGCATGAAATTTGCCTTCTAAAATTATGTCTAGGTTTTGTTTTTTTATTGACTAGCTAAATGCTGTGCGTCATATTATTGATGGTGCAACTGACACCAGCTCTGGCTTTGTTTTTGTTCAATTAAAAGTGATGGTGAGAGGATGGAGTGGTTGTTGTTTTGGCTATATTTTGAGGTCAAATTAATTCTTTCTACTGTGATTTCGCCTTTGCTCTTTTAATTTGCTGTTTTCTTGGGTTATCTTCTAAACTTGCCAACATCTTTTTAGGAGGTTTGAGTTTGACTAGTTGAAAATGGAAATACTGATGTAGCCAATTCCGAGTAAATTAAAATAGTTTAAGCACATAGTGCAACACTTTTATCTGGCAAGACAAAAGAGATGTTCTGAAGATGCTCTAGTGCCTCCAGGGGCTTTGGTCTAGTGGTAATAGCTCACACGTGGTGTATGCATTAGACTCATGTCACCGTTTCAAACTTTGTTACCGACAAAAACTTGATATTTAAGTGGAGAAAAATAGAAGGGTTAGACTTGAGTCGTGTGCGGCTGGCTGTCAAGACTCGTTTAATAAAAAATAGATGCACTAATGTACCATATTTTTCTCAATTTTTAATAATGTCTAAAATTGTACTGAAGTAATAAGAAGCAGATGAAGCGTATGCTTTTTACTAGGTTTCCTTCGGATGACTTTGATTCCCTCTTTCTGTCTACACACTTATGCACATATATTACTTTTGCATTCAATAGTCATACAGGGTGTACAAACCGAACCGAAAAATCGTATCAAGCCGAAAAGTCAAACCAAACCGATTAAAAAATCCGACTAGGTTTGGTTTGATTTGGTTTGGTATTGAGTAAAAAAATCCGAATCAAACCGACATATAAATATATAATTTTTTATATATAGTTTTAAGATTTATATAGAATTTTATTTAAAAATGTGTAAAAATATTTGAGATCCTCTCATACATATCAAGTTGCTTAAACTTATTAGGTGCATTTTTTAGGACAGTGATGTTTGAATTGCGCGTACTTTGATTATTCCACTGATTGTCGGGTGATTTGAACCTTAATCTTTCATGGGTTATCCCACGTCATTCACCACTAGACCACACTATTATGTGCGATAATAGGTATTTTTCTCCATGCTCGTAAATTATCTCATTTTATCTCAAATTGAGATGTAAATTATCTTGTTAGTACTTAACTGCTCAAAATTTGTAGCTTTTGGTTTATCAATGGTTACTTTGGTCAATTTTCAGAGTTTGATATTGTCCATGAATTCACTAATAAAATTTAAATATTGAAAAACTAAAAAAGTACAATAATTCCCTCGCAACCAATTTGAGATGTGTATTTTGTAGTGACTTTCAGTCTATTCAATAGAAGAATAAAATCGGTGAGATCCTATAAAGAAGTGACATTCGAGTGACACTTGTCCTGTAAAACTAGTGAAATAAAGATTTTATGGAGGTGGGATCAATTGAAATTACGATTTTAAAATTATTTCATTCCGTCGAAAATCAACTTTACGGTATAAACTATATAATATGATTTGATCTTGTAGTTCAAATTATCCCGTACCATGACATATTTGAAATAAGATTAATTATTGCAAGAAGAAAGGACTGAAATCTTAGGGAAGGGAAACGGGGCTTTGCATGTGTATGAGTTAAAGAAGGGGTGGGAAAAAGGCGAAGAGAGTTAAAACAGAATTGAATAAGGGAACATGCAAGGCAGGAGAGATGTCCAAATTGAGAAAGTCAATTAAATAGGTTATTTAGTGAGAAAAAAGTTAAAAAAGAAAAAACGAAAAAGCATATATTATTTTTTATAACAATAATAAAAAATAAAAAGAATGTTTAATTGAAGATGGTAGTAGAAGATGAACACAAACATTTAATTTTGTATTTATCATATGACGTAATGGCTATTATTCTCAACCGTCTCAATTACTGTTTGCATTTATTTGATTTTTAATTGTTCTCTCAATCAAAGATGAAATATAGTATCCCCTTCCCTCTTGTTTTCCAATGCTCGAACTACCCAACCTCAATCCATTTCCAATTACCAGAATTACCCTTTTTCTTTGACCTAATTAAAACATTACATGCATGTACATCGTATAGTGTCATCACATTGATTATTTGGATTTATAATAATATTGACGTTGAACTACTTCCAGATTACCATCAACCATTTAATAAAATCCTCTTAGGATCGATGTATTAGAGAAAATAATATATGTGTTAGCTTTGATATTATTAATCCTTTATTTGATAATATTTTTTAACTTATGTATAATTAGTTATGTATGCTATTCAGTATTATTCTTATACATAGCAAACCGTCACATTAGCAATATCATAGTTTTTAATAGATGGATAAGCATGTATAAAGATAGAACAGAAGGGAGAGAGACCAGTGAAAATCTGAAGTAGTTGTTGCAATTTCATTCACGAACGGCTCTTTCTGTCTCCCCCCCTCTCTCAATCAATTTTCCGGCAAGATCCACATGCTCCAATCGGTGGACCTACCGCCCCGACCCTTCATACCCAATCCAAGCAGCTATACCTCAGAGGAATCAATTATTGTCAACTAATCATGAAAATTTCCCTGCCCCAAATCCCTTATCTACGGGTAGTCAGCCAAATTCCACCAATAATTTCAAAATCCCACAACAAAGGAACTTCCCTCCCCTAAATCTAGAAGGGAATATCATTCAAGGTTTCGGAATTACTGTTGCTAGTAATGAAATTGTCTCTCATACAAGAAATTTTGGTACTGATCCCTCATCCCAAACCTCCTATAAAGGTGTGTTGAGGAATGCAGATAAAAGCAACGGACGAGGCTCTATTACTCTCCCTTACAGACCATTTGGTCTGTTTGAAGGAAAATCAATGGTTACCTTCACTAAAGAGGAGAATGTTCTTCTTGCTCAGACATGCAAATGGACGATTATTGGTAAGTTCACTCGTATTAGGCCCTCTATAGAACTCATACGCAGTGAATTTGCTAAAACTATCCCTGGAAAAGGCAATATCAAGATTGGGGCTTATGATATGCACCACGTCTTCATCGACTTTGATAACAAAAAGGATCACTCTGAGGTTATTTCGAGAAATTACATGTCCTTTGGCAGAGATAACACAATGGTTATACAAAAATGGTCAACTTCATTCAAACCTGATGTCGAGTCGTCATTCACTCATGTCTGGATTACTCTTCCTAACCTCCCATTGCACTATTATGAATGAGATGCTTTATGCCGCATTCTTGGACCTGTGGGAATTCTCTAATCACGGACAAAGCAACTATGTCCAAAACAAGACCCACCACAGCCAAGTTAGGGTGGAGATTAACTTAGCAAAACCTATTGTCCAAGAGGTGCTGCTGGAAATTATCAACAGCGAAGGCATCAAAGAAATTGTGGTGTAAAAGATTGAATATGAAAGCATACCTTCCTTCTGCACTCATTGCAAAATGAGAGGGCATTCTGATGCTACATGTAGAATTCTGCATCCAGAACTGAAAAAAGAAGTTGGGAGAAAGGAAAACAAACTCGGGAATATTGCTGTCTCCAACACGATCACGCAGGAAATCAACCATCAAGATACCAGCAAAAGAGGTGAAGACCATCAGATGAATAGAGTAAACATTAATGTGTCAACCTCCAAAATTGCAAACGCAGTCCCTAACCATCAAATGGTGCATGAAGAGCTTATGAAAGAAGCTGTTGATGAAGAGGGATGGAAAACAGTTGAGAGCAAGAAGGGAAAAGGAAATGCGAATCTAAGAACAAAGGGCACAGAGACTGGCATAGGAGGAAATGACAATGCCGCCAAACATTCTAAACAAGGAAGGGTTCAACAAGGTTACAAAGCTAAAGAAGGGCAAAACACTGTGGGGGTAACACACAATACTATGAAGAGAAATGAAGCCATGAATGTCGTAGCTGTTGACAACACCGAGTCATTGTTTGAGGTAACTATCATCTCTACACAATTGCCTCAGAAGCTTACCAGACTCGACAAGGAAAGTAACACCAAGATCAAGAAGAAACCCCAAATCTAGAAAGTTAAGGGAGGCCAAAGGAAAATTAAATAGGGAAAAAAACTAGATATCCAGAGGAGAAAGATGACGAATGCCAAGCCATGGATTTCAGCCAAGTTCATGTGACAAAGGAAGAGATGCAAAAATTGAGCAGCAACAGGAAGAGATTCAGTGCTAAAGACTTCATTCTTATTGAAGTTTCTATAATCCCAGAACCTAATTTTTTGGATCAAAATAAGGAGATAGGTGATGGCTTGGGTCAACTAAATATCCCTCTTTATGGACTGGACCCCAATTTGATTGATAGCTATGATGGATTTTTTTTTAAAGAGAGAGTGCATGAGGAAGCAGAAAAGGATAGAATAGAGGCTCATACATATAACGAGCCCATACAGTTATCAAGCTCCACAAGAGATGACACAGCCTACAAAGATCAGGAAAATGACACTATCATGGAAGGCTTAACAGAAGAACAACTTAGCTCCAAATCAGATGATGAAATAACTCAAACTGCCAGAAAGAGCTTGTTAATTGAAGGCAGGAAGGATACTAGTAATCAGGTTCAACAAAATATCATTTTTTTCAACAATTTGTCTCCAAGAAGGTTGCGAGATTCGAGAAGGAGTGGAACATGTTTCTTCTCTACTATTGGATCATACATCAACCAAGGAGATCAAACAGACCACTAACCTAATATTTTTCATGATAAATATAATTTCATGAAATATTAGGGGGATTGGGTCACAAGGTGCTACTGAAAGACTCAATATTATTAAGCAACAATACAAAATTCCCTATGTCTTTCTTCAAGAGCCTATGGCTGCAGCAAAAAAGATAGACAGATTTAAAAGAAGACTGGGCTACCAGTCTTGTTTCCATAATTGCTCCAACAAAATCTGGATTCTATGGTCCAATGAATATGTGCTCGATATCATAGAAGACAGAGAACAACATGTATTAGTACATATCATTGATACACAGAGGCCTATATCCTTCTTCATGACTGTAGTCTATGCCAAATGTGATAAGCAACTAAGAAATCTCATGTGGGATGATCTTAGAGCAACTGCCTATAATATCAATGGTCCATGGGGATTTGTGGGAGACTTTAATGTTATTTCCAATGTTGCAGAGAAACTAGGGGCAAAGATTTTAGAGTTGAGGAAAGTCTTGACTTCATCTCTTGTCTTTCTGATTGTGAGTTACAAGATGGGGGTTATGTAGGATCTGGTTTCACATGGACTGACAAGAGAGACCCCCCAAACACTATATGAAAAAGATTGGGCATATTGGTTTACAATGCTGAATGTTTTGATCTATTTGGTGGGACCTCAGTCATGCACATGTCTAGATTCTATTCTGATCACTCTCCACTATTGATTGCTTGTGGTTCTAGTCCTTCTGAGCATGTTAGGTATTTCAAGTTTCTGAATTTCTGGGTGGATCACGAGGAGTAAATCAATGTGATTCAACATGCATGGCTTGGAGAAGACAATGGCAATCCTCTGTACAATTTGCATAAAAAGAATCAAGAGAGTATGTGTGCATTAAGCTCTTGGTCTAGAACTGCATTTGGGGATATTTATGAGGAACCAAAAAAACTTGAAATGGAGATTAGAAGACTGGAAGAAGTCTACCTTAATGACAACAACCAAGGCAACATGCTCAAATTATCCAAAGTTAAGGCAGAATTCACCAGATTCCTGAAATTGCAAGATAATGTGCTTAGACAAAAAGCCAGAGTAAGGTGGTTATCTGAAGGTGATGAAAATACTACCTTCTTTCATGGTGCCATTTGTGATAGAAGGAAAAGGTTATCCATCATGAAGATCAAAGATTGTAATGGTAATTGGGTGGAGGGTACTACTGAGATAGCTGATGCTGGAGTAAGGTTCTTTCAGGATCTTTTTAGCGCTGATAACACCACTGAAGATCTTCAAGCCTTGAATATTATTAAAAAGGTCATCAATGATGATGATAACAACTTCCTGATGTCCACTCCATCTACTCAAGAAGTCAAAGACAATATCTTCTCTATTGATCCTGATAGTGCACCAGGTTCGGATGGCCTTAGTGGAAGATTCTATCAAACTGCTTGGTCTGTGGTTGGTAATGATGTTCATAAAGCAGTGGTGGATTTTTTCCATGGGGCTGTCTTACCTAGGTTTTTCTCTCATACTTGCCTGATGATGCTCCCAAAAGTTGATTCTCCCTAAAGCTTCTCAGATATTAGACCAATTAGCCTATGTAATGTTACCGGAAAAATCACTGCGAAAGTTATCAATGCTAGACTTAGCTCCTCTTGACTAAAATCATATCTACTAACCAAAATGACTTTGTGAAAGGTAGAGCCATCACTGAAAATATTCTTCTGGCTCAGAAAATTATTTCTGATATTAGGAAACCTATGAGAGGTGGCAATGTTGTTATTAAACTTGACATGGCTAAAGCATATGATAGAGTCTCCTGGCCATATCTATGTTTCATGTTAAGACATCTGAGTTTTGCTTAGGAATGGATTAATCTTATATATAAGTTCATTTTTAATAACTGGTACTCCCTGATAGTCAATGGTAGCAAGCATGGCTTCTTTAAATCCAGCAGAGGTCTTAGACAAGGTGATCCCCTTTCTCCTCCCCTTTTTGTCCTCAGTGTTGAATTATTGTCTCAGATGCTCAATGCTCTCCAAAACAATAGGAGATTTCATGGTTTCTACATGAAGATACAAGGCCCTCAAGTCAACCATTTGGCCTTTGCTGATGATACTATCCTCTTCACTAGTGGTGAAAAGCACTCCCTCCAACTTATTCTAAATATCCTGAATACGTATGAAACTGTTTCTGGCCAATTGATAAACAAGAACAAAAGCTGCTACTCTATGGCTAAGAATACCCCTCAGAGCACTATTAGAAGAGTGGGAAGGATTCTTGGTATGAGGTTTGATAAACTCCCCATGAGGTATCTAGGCTGCCCTATCTATTATGGGAGAAAGAAAATCTCTATCTTTGCGGATATGATTACCAAAACCATCAACAGAGTTATAGGTTGGCATCTAAAATTTTTATCTAGTGGGGGCATGAATGTCCTCAATAGACATGTTCTCCTAGCCATCAATACTCACATGCTGGAAACTATTCATCCACCTAAAGGGTCACTAGATGTGATTGAGATATTTATAGCCAGATTTTTCTAGTGTGACCAAGAAGAGGGGGGAAGATACCACTGGGTCTCCTGGTCTAACTTGTGTTTCCCTTATGAATAGGGGGAAGCTAATTTCAGAAGGCTTGAAGATATTAATCAGGCTTTCACGGCTAAACAATGGCGAAACCTGAGAACCAGTAATTCCCTATAGTCTTAATTCATGAAAGCCAAATACTTTGGCAATGAGCATCCAGTCAACCTCCCGTGGAGGAATGGGCAATCACATAGTTGAAAGGCCATGTGTAAGTTGAAAAGTGAACTGGAGCCCTACATCCAATGACAATTGAAAAAAGGGAATATCAGTTTTTAGCTTGACAACTGGTCCAAGCTTGGTCCTCTACACAATAGAATGGGAGGAACTATTGTACACGATAATATCAAGGTCAATGAAGTTCTAAATGAGGGTCTCTGGGATTAGTCCACTTTAAATATCCAGCCTCCTAATAATGTGAAAGACCATATTTCAGCTTTTCAAATCAATCTTCATCCTGATAAAAATGACACCCCAATCTGGAATGAAACTCAAGATGGAAAGTTCTCCATAGCCTCTGCCTGGAAGACACTAAGACAGAGGAAACATATCTCCCAATTTGATAGCATGATCTGGCACAAAAATGTGCCTTTTAAAATGGCCTGCATTACGTGGAGAGCTGTCCGTGACATAATTCCCACTGATGATAGAATTAAAAAGTTTGGCACTAATATTGTTTCTAAGTGTTGTTGTACAAGTTTAAATATGTAACCTGCAGAAGAGTCTGTTCAACATTTGTTCATTAGTGGACGATATGCGCAGCTCATATGGGACTACTATGCTGGCAAGATTGGCATTGTATATAGGGGAGTACCACTTAGAAACTTGTTTGTAAATTACTGGAATCATAATACTGCTAACTCTGTGGCTGCCTATATTTGCAAGATACTTCCACCTATAGTAATATGGGAGTTATGGAGGTCAAGATGCAACTCTAAATATGAAATGGAGAGGCCAACAGTTGCAAGATCTATCTCACTGATCAACTTCAATATTATACAAATTGTCAAAGCTCAATTCAGGAAATTGGATCTCAACTACACATGGGAGAACCTGTGCAGAGTTTGGGAACTACCTCTAATGGAAACTAATACCTATGTGGTGAAATAGATTAAACCACCTATCTTGTTCTTGAAACTTAACAGTGATGGTTCATGCAGAAATGGTGAATGTGGAGGAGGAGGTGTAGTGAGGGACAGTATGGGCAAATATATAATGTCCTACTCTATTCCGCTGGGGCAAGGTACAAGCAATTGGGCTGAGGCATGTGCTTTCTTGTTTGGGATCAAGTGGTGTATAAAAAAAGGTTCAACTTAATCATTGGTGAAACTGATTCAATGTTACTACAAAATTGCATCTCTGGCAACTAGACCATTCCGTGGAGAATCAAAGAAGCAGTCCAAGATATTAAGAAACTCATTAATAGATAAGGTATCTTCACTAATCATTATTTTAGAGAGGCCAACCAAGTCGCAGATAAAATGGCCTCTCTCAGTCACAATCAGGAAAACCAGTACATATGTACAAAGTTTTGCTCTTTACCTAGTTAGATTAAAGGACTTTTGAACACATATAGATGGCAAATGCTTTCATTTCGAGTCAAGAAGAGGAGACCAAGCATGCTCACGTTCGATCCACCTTGAACTCCCAGCTTATTGCCACTTTATTTTAGGTTCAACGAGTTTGTTCATAGCTAGGAAACTGTTATGTTTACAAATCTTGAGTCATGCTAGTACAGGCTCCAAAATGTATATGAAGGTAAGGCCTAGTCCCCCTTCGACAACTTCTTTTTGCGCACAGTGACAATAAAATCGTGACTCGTGTTTGAAGTAAAAACAATAAAAATAAAGATAGAACAGTCCTTTCAAAACCTTTAATACACCGAAAAAAACAGTCAATAAGAAATAATCCTAATATAACTAATCCCAACATCACTAATCCTAACATTACTAATACACCCTATTCAATACTATTATTACACACCCTACTAAACTGCCCCTTAATATATATATGTATACGGTCGAAATAGATTTCGGCCTTCCTACGTTCGAGCGAGTTCGAGTGTTAAAAAGTCGGAATGAGATTTTGGGAGTAAGCTCTGAGGTCGGTACTAACAAACCTCGAGCCCGAAGGTCGCTCGAGGAGGCGGCTCGATAATCCTATCGAGCCCATGACCGAATCGATTCGCAAGGCACTGCTTCGAGGTCGGAAATGCACGACGCCCATCTCGAAGGTCGAACTCGATCCAAGACCGAAGGTCCCGATCCAGTAATGAGTTCGAGCTAGTATCGAGCTCACAGACAAGAGCCGTTGCAACCGCACCAAGAGAGAGAATTTTGGCGGGAATTAAGGAAGAGACAAGTCATCATGGGCTTTCCACTATATGTTTTATTTTATTATTTTTTTTGTAATGACCCTCTTCTATAAAAAGGGGAGGATTGCAATAGACAAGGGGGCGCTCAGACAAAAAAAAAGACATCTCTTTGTGCTTGTTTTATTTGATCTTATTCAATTTCTCTGTTCATNCTCAAGATAAAACCAACGACTTGACTCCCAGGGCCGGAAGGCGAATTAACGATGTCACCGAAGCTCGAGTCGAAGTACCGCTAGATGTCAATTCACAAGTGGCTCTTGAGGCGAGCCAACGTTCCAAACCGGAAAAAAGCATTCTGGGCAGTACTCGATCCGTAGCTCGAGACACCGATAACGTGGAGGAGATCGAAGTCAGCTTACGGGTGATCTTCGAAATGTTACAAGCCCAGCAAATAGCGATAGCTCAGTTGCAGAGCCAAACTCAGGAACGAAGCAGGCAGGAGCCCAATCCACTTCGAGAAATCACCCACAGAACGGAACCAGCCATAGTGAAGTTAAACGAGCCAGAATCGGGGACTACTCCCGAAATTACTAAATTGCTCGAGGAACTCACAAAACGAGTCGAAGCCAACGATAAAAAAGTAGAAACATATAATTTCAGGGTCGATCAGATCCTGGGAGCTCCACCAATGATAAAAAGGCTAGATTCAAAAAAGTTCATTCAAAAGCCTTTTCCCTCGAGTGCTGCCCCAAAGCCAATCCCCAAAATATTCTGTATGTCCGAAATACCCAAATATAACGGAACGACCGACCCCAACGAGCACATCACTTCTTACACGTGTGCCATCAAGGGAAATGATTTGGAAGATGATGAGATCGAATCTGTATTATTGAAAATAATTGGTGAAACCCTGTCAAAGAGGGCAATGGTATGGTATCATAATTTACCATTTAACTTTATTGATTCTTTTTCTATGCTTGCAGATTGCTTCGTAAAAGCACATGCCGGAGCCATAAAGGTCGAAACCAGAAAGTCGGACCTGTTCAAGGTAATACAAAAGGATAACGAGATGCTAAGGGAGTTCGTAGCTCGTTTTCAAATGGAACGAATGGATCTGCCACCAGTCACAGACAATTTGGCTGTTCAAGCTTTCACTCAAGGTCTAAATGAGCGGAGCTCGATGGCTTCACGGCGGCTGAAGCAAAATCTGATCGAGTACCCAGCTATTACTTGGACCGATGTGCACAATCGATATCAATCCAAAATAAGAGTCGAAGATGACCAGTTGACTTCTAGGTCCATTACGAAAAAGCAAAAGTCGACCAGAGATCGATACCAGCCATATAGCGGAAACGATACTACTGCTGGGTATCCGAGGCCTCTTTAAAATCAACCTCGTATACTAGGGGTATTTATCATTGAACGCATCTGTGATGATTATCAAGTTCGGTGCAAAGGAAGTTACTTCATTATTTCATGACAAACAACGTCTCAACAGGAAACGCTGTAAGAGCCAAATGGTCAAAACGAACCATGCTTTTGTAGTTGGCCCGAGCCCTGACAAAAAACATGAACCCATGCATAATGACTTCCAAAGAAAGCTCTCTTCTTTACCGATATTCTATGTCCAAGATTTATTATGCAGAAAGGATCGAGTTCGAGTAATCACTCACTTGACCATTAAGCCTACGAGCTACTTTGACTATTACGCCTACGGGCTACATTGCATCGAGTTCGAATCATTCGCTCGACTGCCAAGCCTACGGGCTACCTTTATTTCGAGTTCGAGCAATCACTCACTCGACCATTAAGCCTACGGGCTACTTTGACTATTACGCCTACGGGCTACATTGCATCGAGTTCGAATCATTCGCTCGACTGCCAAGCCTACGGGCTACCTTTATTTCGAGTTCGAGCAATCACTCACTCGACCATTAAGCCTACGGGCTACTTTGACTATTACGCCTACGGGCTACATTGCATCGAGTTTGAATCATTTGCTCGACTGCCAAGCCTACGAGCTACCTTTATTTAGAGTTCGAGCAATCACTCACTCGACCATTAAGCCGACGGGCTACTTTGACTATTACGCCTACGGGCTACATTGCATCGAGTTCGAATCATTCGCTCGACTGCCAAGCCTACGGGCTACCTTTATTTCGAGTTCGAGCAATCACTCACTCGACCATTAAGCCTACGGGCTACTTTGACTATTACGCCTACGGGCTACATTGCATCGAGTTCGAATCATTCACTCGACTGCCAAGCCTACGGGCTACCTTTATTTCGAGTTCGAGCAATCACTCACTCGACCATTAAGCCTACGGGCTACTTTGACTATTACGCCTACGGGCTACATTGCATCGAGTTCGAATCATTCACTCGACTGCCAAGCCTACGGGCTACCTTTATTTCGAGTTCGAGCAATCACTCACTCGACCATTAAGCCTACGGGCTACTTTGACTATTACGCCTACGGGCTACATTGCATCGAGTTCGAATCATTCACTCGATTGCCAAGCCTACGGGCTACCTTTATTTCGAGTTCGAGCAATCACTCACTCGACCATTAAGCCTACGGGCTACTTTGACTATTACGCCTACGGGCTATATTGCATCGAGTTTGAATCATCCGCTCGACTGCCAAGCCTACGGGCTACCTTTATTTCGAGTTCGAGCAATCACTCACTCGACCATTAAGCCTACGGGTTACTTTGACTATTACGCCTACGGGCTACATTGCATCGAGTTCGAATCATTTGCTCGACTGTCAAGCTTACGGGCCACCTTTATTTCGAGTTCGAGCAATCACTCACTCGACCATTAAGACTATGAGCTACTTTGACTATTACGCCCGCGGGCTACATTGCATCTAGTTCGAATCATTCACTCGACTGCTAAGCTTATGGGCTACCTTTATGTCGAGTTCGAGCAATCACTCGCTCGACTATTACGCCTACGGGCTATATTGTATCGAGCAAAACTACTCATTTCTTCGAATTAAACAAACACTTGACTATTTAAGCTGAAGGACGCTCGAGCCCGATAAAGCAAAGGGGACTACCCACGAGGCCCGAAGGCAACGGAGATTTAAATTCAAACTATCTATTGGGTTTGAAAGGCCATTTCTCTTTAAAAAGAAGAAAGATTTGTATTTACAAATTTTTTGTATAGAGGCGGCTACTCTTCCAAAAGGAAGTTCTTTATACAAAAACCGAAAGCGGTATCACAAGAACGCATCGATCGACCTAAGGCCCTAAATGACTCAATCTTCACCGGAAGCCGTATTCTCGGCATCATCCTCGTCTTCAAACTCCCCTGAGTCATTGGAGTCCTCCTTAGGAAAGGCCAACCTCCGAGCTCTGTTCTCCTCCGCCCTGGCGACTTCAATCTCCGCCCCAATATCGAAGCCCTGAGCTTTGAACCCTTCTAGAGCCTCTCTCCGAGCCTGCCACTTTGCATGTTCGACCATGCCCGCTGCTGTGGCTTGATTAACTTCGACGTTGATCCTGAACTGAGCCACTCTGGCATCGGCTCTTTTGTTGGCCTCGACCACTTCAGATCTGGCCACTTCGAGTTCTTTAGCCAAATCTGCTTTATCTGAAGTGGCCAAATCCAACCGATGCTGAAGCTCTTTCATCTTTTCGATCAGCCCCAAAGCGTTTTCTTTCGCAGATCGAAGTTGGGCATCGGACAGCTCCAACTGAGCCTCGACGACTTCCTTTTTTCGAGGCAAGGTTATCCATACACCTTTTAAATTCTTCTGCCTCGGCCAGCAACGCATCTACCTGTGAATTAAGCCGTCCAATCTACTCGATCCTCTGCCGAATCTGCAGAATCGGACCGTTAATGGTTATCTCTTTTTCATCTTCACTATCATGGAACATTCGGAATGCCTGCTCAACCATCTCCTCATGCTCTTCCCGAGCCGCTGTCAAATCTGCTAGAGGTTTTTTCACTAAGAAGCTTGTACGAGTCATTCTTCTCAGTGAGGCTCCGAACCTCGGCATCATGCTCCTCCCTGATTCGGAGAAAAGCCTCGTGATGCAACATCGAAGCCTGCAAACAAAATAAGAAACATTAGAATTACCTACAACTCTGTGTAAAGGAAGCGGCGAAAACGCCATCAGAAGTTACCTGATTCAAAGCATGTTGGGCCTCGTTGAAAAGACAGGCGGGCCCCACCGCATTCATTGATCTTCTCCGATCACCAAGGACCGAAGGTAACTGGCAATTCCCACAGGGGAAGAAAAATTTCGGGTATCCTCGATAAAGTCAGAAACTGTAAAGACACATAAGATGATCGAGCATTACATACGTCATGGTCGGGATCGATAAAAACATCCGTGTATATATGATCGAGGTGCTGGGAAATCATATCGTTTCTCGCCACATCCTTTTTCGAGAAACGAGGGGACTATCTGTATACGGTCGAAATAGATTTCGGCCTTCCTACGTTTGAGCGAGTTCGAGGGTTAAAAAGTCGGAATGAGATTTTGGGAGTAAGCTCTGAGGTCGGTACTAATGAACCTCAAGCCCGAAGGTCGCTCGAGGAGGCGACTCGATAATCATATCGAGCCCATGACCGAATCGATCCGTAAGGCACTGCTTCGAGGTCGGAAATGCGCGACGCCCATCTCGAAGGTCGAACTCGATCCAAGACCGAGGGCCCGACCCAGTAATGAGTTCGAGCTAGTATCGAGCTCACAGACAAGAGCCGTTGCAACCGCACCAAGAGAGAGAATCTTGGCGGGAATCAAAGAAGAGACAAGTCATCATGGGCTTTCCACTATATGTTTTATTTTATTGTTTTTTTTGTAATGACCCTCTTCTATAAAAGGGGGAGGATTGCAATAGACAAGGGGGCGCTCAGACAAAAAAAAAAGACATCTTTTTGTGCTTGTTTTATTTGATCTTATTCAATTTCTCTGTTCATCATTTTCTATCCTCACAGTCAAAATACTTGTATTGTTATTTTTGTATCAAAGGATATTACGTACCCTTAGAACCATACAAAAATCTAAGGTTATCCAATTTTTCCGGTAACCAATATACATCATGTTACTACACCATTGCTAGTGTCACTTCACGTTACTTGAACCTCTGTTCATGGTCGAGATTTGAACTCTCAATTTCATCGTGTACTGTCTTTTCGATAATTGTATACTCCAATAAAATAAGAGGCCATCGTTATTACCTCAAGGGGAATTCCATTAGAGCTATAGTTATTAATTTTTCTTTTAATTGCTGCAAAATTAGTGCCTTCGGACTTTCATCAAGATTTTATTTTGGGCAATAGAAGTTGATCAAAAGGGTGGAATCTATTCTGTTTTGCCAAAGAGCAGTAGCAAAACCTCTGTTGAAAAGGAGAAAAAAGAAGTTCCCAAATTGCTGGTTAACTGACCTTTTTTCTTTAAAATATTAGTTGACTGACTAAGATTAACTGACATTGCTAATGCGTCATGCTCTGATTCTACAGTAAGATGGATCAGAAAGGCACTGAAAATAAATGAAAAAATTTACCAAACATGTTTTTTTTTTTCCTTAAGAAAATGTGGGCACTTTTAGTTGGGCCATTTACAGTCTTCTGCAAGAGATGGAACATACCTTAAACCCAGTAACCCCACAACTAGCACTACTTTTTCTAGATCACCCCTTTTCCTATTAAAAAGGGAGTAATAACAAACATAACCGAAACCTTCAATTTTTTTGAACATTAACGCAAGAACCAAAGAAATAGCACTATTTAAGCTCCAAATTCCCATTTCTACTTTTTTCATCAAGTCAAAAATGGAGCTCAAGTAGTGCTATTTATAGAAACTAAAATAACAGGGGAATAGGGGATGTTTTTTTGTGGTTGTTGATGGGATTCTTGAAACCTAGGGAGTAGTAATAAATTTTAAGTGATCTTCCTCCTAGTAGTATTAGTAGCAGTGTTGGTCTCATAGATAACATCAAGCAAACAAGTGCTTTTGCATTTGGGGCATCTTGGATCAGCTTCAGCTAGCATGACATACATAAGGCACCTTGGACAGCCCACAAGAACCATAGATGTTGCTGTTTCTGGGCTGTTGGCATAGCGTTGACCGCTCGACGAATCGTCGGACGACACACATGAGCTTGGTGGAGATGTTGGTGATGCTGTCAATGACCTGTTTGGTGACTCCAGCCTTATTGGATGTTGGTTAATGTACTGGTGCTGCCTTGGTGGAGATAAGTTCAACTTCAACTCAAGTTTTGGACCATTTCCATTCCTCCTACTCATGGTCTTGCTTGTTATTTGAATCCTGAAATCAAATAACAAAAATAATTTAGCATGAGAAAATGAACATATGATTAATACTTTTCCTTTGTGTTATCATTTTTGACAAGATTTTGTTGTAGTAGTAGTACTATACCTTAAGAGGTTCTTGTAATTGTAAGAAAGGTGGAGGTGTGAGTGGAACCAGCAGCAGCACAACTAAGATGATGATGAAGAAGAAGAAACTGTGGTTGTTGATGATGATTATATTGGACTTTATATAAGAGGGAGCTATAGAGGGAAGAGATGGGATTGCTTTAAAGGTTAATTAAATTACAGTGAAGTTGAAGGGGGGGGAGAGAGAGAGAGAGAGTTAATAAATAGGAATTTAATTGAATTGAAGGAGGAACAGTACAATATAGTTGTAAATAGAGGGGCAGAAAATGTATTAATGGTTGGAAAAATCCCAAGAAGGTTTGCAGAAAAAGGAAAATTGGAGTAAATATTGCAATTACAACTAATTAGTGCAGGGAAAAAGAAAAGAGGTTGGAAGAGGTCTTTCATTCATTGCTTAAGAGAGTCGGTGTGTGAAAGGTGTATATAGCCATTACTACTGTGTGTTTGTGTGTGATGAACCTATACATACATTATACATACATACATACATACATATAATATGTATAAATACAAACATAAGAAAACGGCCTAAGAAAAAGCCATCGTGCCTTTAAAGCCCAAACTAAAGTTTCTAACAAATCCAACCACATCCTTATTAATTTCAATAGCTATCCATAATAAATTCTTGAGTTNGCCATTACTACTGTGTGTTTGTGTGTGATGAACCTATACATACATTATACATACATACATACATATAATATGTATAAATACAAACATAAGAAAACGGCCTAAGAAAAAGCCATCGTGCCTTTAAAGCCCAAACTAAATTTTCTAACAAATCCAACCACATCCTTATTAATTTCAATAGCTATCCATAATAAATTCTTGAGTTACGTATGATGGGCTTTGTATAGTTAATGAAATGAATGAGAGCACTACGCCACCCTTTTTGAACAAGGACGAAGAAATTAATACTGTTTCGATCTTGAACGCGTTATAAATATTCGGTATCTTACCCTTGGGAAAGACTACATCTTTTCTTTTCTTTTTGTTGGTATTTTAGTTATGTCAGTATACACTTTACAAGTAAATATTTTCACTTGCTACAAAAAGAGAAAAACAAAGAAAATATTCTCATGATTTCAAAGAAAAATGAAAGGAAAAAAAAAGAAGAGATTTGAAAAACCGGGCGTGTTATAATGGTTTTAAATTCATGAAAAACTTTTATGAAAATACTCTTTGTTTCGCCGCAAAAGTTATGGTGATTTATTAGCATTATTTAACATTAAAATATCGCCCCAACTTATTTTTCAAGCTTTGAATACTATTTACTGCAGCTTAATATATTTGTTGAACTTGTAATGTTAGAGTTCCATATTTGATTAATATGTAACAATAAGCTGTCAATTTTAGGGAAAATCAAGAAGAAATGGCCCCTTCCCTACCTTCCTCCTCCCAAAAATAATATTACTCGGATCCGATGTTTACATGTAGTATATGTGTTATGCAAATAAATTTTGTTAATTAATCATAATTAAATGATAATAGTTTTATTTTAATTTTTAACTATTACATTAAATTATCGGTTTGGATCTGAACACCAGGTACATATAAGTATTTTCCGTTCCAACCCAATACTACCACCATCTTCATAGTCTTCTTATTGTTTTCTCTAATCTTTTATTGTCATTTTCCTTACGAGATTTCCTTTTACTTAAAGAAACTAGAGAGAGAGGAGGTGTCTGTACATATATTGATTGTGTCATTCATGCATATAGTCAAGTATGACTAATATTCAGAAGCTCAAGATTCTAAAGGAAATTAATGGTCGTGACAAATGCATTAAGTTTTTTCCACCTAATCTTTTAAAAACACTTATCACCTTATGTTAAAATCATCTATCAAAATTTAATTGATGATATATATCATCAAATCGGTTTCTAATCCATTTCTGTTTCTAATTCCTCACCTCATAGATGTCCTCATAATTTCATATAAGTTTTTTCTGGAGTTTTATTAATAAATAGGGATTGCGTCGTTTGTATTAAAGGCTAGTGGAGGTTGGGAGATCAATTGTGCTATAACCTTGCCACGGGAAATGTATAGAAGTAATGTTAAAGCTTACGCAATTGATAGTCAAACAACAATATGTTGTATACTTTTCAAACTAATAAAAGAAACCAACGTTGCCTTAACAGTGAAGTTGCATAAAAGTTCATCAAATAACTTAAGAAATAAATATATTTTTAATTTTTTTTAGAACGTTTAAGTCACAAAATTCCTATTGATACTCCAATACCCTCCAACTTTCTTTACATCATTCTCTCTCTACTCTACTAGCTCGTAGGGTTTTTAGGGAGATCTAATTTTAAAAAGAAGAAAAAAAGGAAAATGGATGGCACTAAGAGCGATTAAGAGGGTGTTTGGCTAAGCTTATAAGCTGGTCAAACTAGCTTATAAGCATTTTTTGGTTTTTCTACGCATTTGGTAAATATTCAAAGTGCTTATAAGCTAAAATGCCATAAGCCATAAGTTGGTCACCCCCAACTTATGACTTTTCAACTTATAAGCACTTTTAGTTTGACCAAAATTTTTACTAGTTGTCCTTAATAATAATTTTTAATTTACAAAATATTTTTCCCAAAGTAAATTTTTTAATTTTCTTTTCATTCCATATTCGTTATTTGTCATTTTCTCTACAAAGAAACTTTTTAATTTATAAAAGTTTTATATTCTTTTATAAAACTTTTAAGGGTATTTTAGTCTTTTGAACAAAAGAATAGCTTATCAATACTTTTCTACCAAACATATCAATTACTTATTATCAGTTTCACCATGTCTATCCAAACACGTAAATGCTTATTTAAAAAATCAGTTTCAGCACTTCAAGCTTATAAGCTATTTACAATCAGCTAATCCAAACGGGCTCTAAGAATTTATTTAAGTACAAAATTTATCTCCAACATGCTCTCAAATATCTTTTTTTTTTTTTTTGGAAATGAAGATATGTATCAAATTGTTTGACTGAATGTCGAGATTAAATTTTATTGAGTTAAGCTCTCATTTAATAAAATAGACATTTCTTTATGATATGGGAGCAAATATCTAATTTTACCATAAACTGTAAGAAGGCGAAAATTCCTTATCTGTCAATTTAGGGACAGAATGATTAGAAGAATCTAACTAATAAAAAATCAGCGCGAATAATAAAATTGCTCAACTAATAAAATCAACGGAATACAAAATGCCTTAGTGATTCAGATATAAAGGCTCCCTCATTCACTTTTCCAGTCCATAGATACAAATCAGGAATGATTAGCTTGATGTGTTTTGGCATTTCCACCTAGCTAGTCGCTCAATAATATAGGGACGACCCAATTAGTCATTTTGAGTTCTAGAATTTATTTTTTTATTTGAGATTTCTTGTATATTTATTTGGTGATTTATGACTTGCAATTATAGGTGGTTTAGGTCTCGAAAGATTCGGGAGCATTCTAGAACACTTGAACTTAAAGCCTTAAGTTAAGAGTTGACCAAAGTCAATATTTTGAGTAAAGGAGCTTAGTTGAAGATTCCAATAGGTTCGTATAATAATTTTGGACTTAGGTGTATATTTAAATTATGAACCGAGGGACTCGAGTGTGATTCACTACCATTGTATGAAAGTTGAAAACTTAAGAGTTCATAAGTTTGATTTGAATGTTTGATTTTGAGTTGTGATATTTTCTTATATGTTTTTAGCCCTTGGACAAGTTCGTATAGGATATTTGGACTTTTGAGAATGGATTGGAAGGGTCTCAAGTGGCTCGGGTGAGTTTCAGGTGTTATAGGGGAAGGTTTTCATGGTAAAAGTTAGCAAAATCAGCAACAATTGTACCAATAGCCACTTTAGCTATTTTTCGCAATTTTAATCATTTTTTAGCGCTTAGTATAAATAGCCTCATTTCATACTTAGGATTCATTTTATAATTTTGGGAGCTAGCTATAGAGAGCACAAATTTAGATAATTTTGAGGGAATTTTCATGTGCTTAATTAGGGTGAGTAATTCTAACTCGAATCTATGATTATTACATGAATTTATCTTTGATTTTGCCTTAGAATCAAGGATTTCAAATGGGGAAAAAGGGACTTTGAACCAAAACTTAAGAAAGTAAATTTTGTGATTTTGAACATCACAATAGACTCAAATTTGGAAATAAATTACATATTTGAACTCGGGAGATTATGGTTCACAAAGATTTGATCTTGGTCTTTGGTTTTAACTAGGTGAGCCCGGGTTAATTTTTTGTTGAATTTTAAGATTTTGATAAAGATGTAACGATCCGGCTGATCGTTTCGAGAGTTATAGCCCCGTTTCCTCCATTTCTGCTTCTTTTTGAGTCCTTCAGCTATATTATGTTATACCGGGTTAGTTGGTTCGGTACCAGAGTGGTTTCAGAGTGGATTGAGACACTTAGTCTCTAAAGTAGAAGCTTAAGTTGGAAAGAGTAAATCGGACATTGACTTATGTGTAATCGATCTCGAAATTTAATTTTAATGGTTCCGTTAGCTATGTTAGGTGATTTTGGGCTTGGGAGCACGTTCGGAATGAGATTTGGAGGCACGTGGTAGAATTAGGCTTGAATTGGCGAAAGTTAGAATTTTGGCAATTTTGGTCGGTAGTGAAAATTTTGATATCGGGGTCGGAATGGAATTCCGGAAGTTAGAATAGGTTCGTGGTGTTATTTTTGACTTGTGTGTAAAATTTTAGGTCATTCGGACGTGGTTTGGTAGGATTCGGCATCGTTTGTGAAATTCAGAAGTTTAGAAGTTCTTAGGCTTGAATCCGAATGTAATTTAGTGTTTTGATGTTATTTTGAGTGATTTGATGATTTGTCTAAGTTCGTATGATATTGTGGGATATGTTGGTATATTTGGTTGAGGTCCCGAGGGCCTTGAGGTGATTAATGGAACAAGTTTGGAAATTGGAGGTATTGCTGAAGTTGAACTCAGCTGTCATAATCGCACCTGTGGATGTCTCATCGAAGGTGCGAGCCCGTAGAAACGAGCAGGTGATCGCAGATGCGAGATTGTAGGAGTTGGGGAGAAAGCACAGGTGCGAGAAGGCTGTAGCATCTGCGAGCCCGCAGGTGCAAGACCTGGGGCGCAGATGCGGAAGGGAGGAAAATGACTGGCTTCGCAGATGCAGAGAGTTATGCACAGGTGCGCAAGCGCAGGCGCGAAAGATTGGCCGCAGATGCGGAACCTGGGATCTTAAGTGAGTTTCGTATCTGCGATGGAAATTCCGCAGATGCGGTGTTGCAGAAGCGGAAAAAGGACCGCAGGTGCGGCTTCGCTTGGCTGAATGTATAAATTGAGGATTTCGTGATTTTTGCTTATTTCCACCATTTTTAACTCGGACTTTGGAGCTTTTGAGGGGACTTTTGAAGGGGATTCAAGGTTATTCACCGAGGTAAGTTGCTTGAGATCTATTATCATTAGCTATGGTATTTTTTCGTTGATTTCTCACCTAATTAGTAGGATTTTTGAAGTGAAATAAGGGCTTAGGGCTTGAGATTTTGGAGAGAGTAATTTGAGGATTTGAAGGACCAAATGATGTTGGATTTTGATGAATTTTGTATGGTTAGACTCGGGAGTGAATGGGCTTTCGGGTTTTGTGACTTTTGTCGGATTTTGAGATGTGGGCTCGGGGCTCGGATTAGAGTCAATTTCGGGTTTGAAGTCTAATTTAGTAGTTTTCTTGTGGAATTGATTCCTTTAGCATATATTAATGGTATTGTACTACTTGTGGCTAGATTCGGAACGCTCAAAGGCCGATTCGAGAGGTAAGGGCATTGCGAAGTAGTGATTTTCTCGAATTGAGGAAAGTAATAGTTTTAAATTTGGTCATGAGGGTATGAAACCCCGGAATTTGGTATCATGTGACTACTTTGGAGGTGACGTACATGCTAGGTGACAGGCGTGTGGGCGTACACCGAGAGGATTGTGACTTGATTCGTCCCGTGAGACGGTAAAGTTGAATAACTTGTTGTTAGCTATGTACTCTCTATGTGTTGTAGAAATTTGACTAGAAATCATGTTTAGGCTATATGTTGGTATTGTTGGGACCCACAGAGGTCGTGTACATGTTGCACTATCTGCTTAATTGTTGTTTACACTCAGTCGCAATTTACTTGTTATTTTATCCCAGTCTCTATTGTTCATTATTGATGCATCATATTATTGTTGTTTGGGTTGATTTCATAATTTCTGAGAGCCCGAGAGACTGGAGAGATTTATGACTGAGCAAGGTTGAAGGCCTGATTGTGAGATATTTTATTATAGCACGTGAGTTGTCCGTGCAACACGTGAGTTATCCGTGCGGATCCTTATATTTATACTATGGCACGTGAGTTGTCCGTGCATCATGTGAGTTATCCGTGCGGATCCTTATATTTATACTATGGCACGTGAGTTGTCCGTGCATCATGTGAGTTATCCGTGCGGATCCTTATATTTATACTATGGCACGTGAGTTGTCCGTGCATCATGTGAGTTATCCGTGCGGATCCTTATATTTATACTATGGCACGTGAGTTGTCCGTGCATCATGTGAGTTATCCGTGCGGATCCTTATATTTATACTATGGCACGTGAGTTGTCCGTGCATCATGTGAGTTATCCGTGCGGATCCTTATATTTATACTATGGCACGTGAGTTGTCCGTGCATCATGTGAGTTATCCGTGCGGATCCTTATATTTATACTATGGCACGTGAGTTGTCCGTGCATCATGTGAGTTATCCGTGCGGATCCTTATATTTATACTATGGCACGTGAGTTGTCCGTGCATCATGTGAGTTATCCGTGCGGATTCAAATATGATATTATAGCATATGAGTTGTCCGTGCAACACATGAGTTGTCCGTGCAGATTATAACGCTTGGGCTGCAAGAGCCCCTCATGAGTCTGAACACCCTCAGTGAGCGCGGGTACCCATTGAGTATGAGTGCTGAGGGCTGAGAGCCGAGTGGTTGAGCTGTTGTGACGAGTTGAGTGACTGTTGCCCTGAGAGGCTGTACTTGCTTTTCATTTGTTGTTGTACTTAGTTGCTATCTGTCATTGTTGTGAAATATTCTGAAAGATTTTATGTCCGGATTTCATGAGCTTGAACTGTATAAAACTGATTTGACTTAAACTGCAGGATTTGAAAGCATGTCTATTATTTGCTGGAATTACTGAAAGTGAACTATAACTGCGTAGCTCGTCACTATCTTCAGTTCCTTATTTATTTCTGTTACTTCCCGAGTTGGTTGTACTCATACTACACCATGCACAACATGTGCAGATCCAGGTGTGCCTGAGCACGGAGATTGTCGAGTCCAGGCCTGTTTGAGTTTCGGAGACTACAAGGTAGCTGCCAGCGTCTGCACGACCTTGCTACTCCTTCCACATTTCTTTCCGTTTTGTACTATTATTTAGACATTGGCTGTAATAGTTTTAAATATTTAGACGCTCATGACTTAGTGACACCTTGATGTCGGGATATTTTTCCGCACTTATATTTTATTTGGGTTTTACCCCGTATTTATGAGAAACTCCGGTTATTTTAAATGTCTTAATTTACTTCTGTTAAATTTTGAAAGTATTTTGGAAAGGTCGGCTTGCCTAGTACCACGATAGGTGCCATCACGACGGGTTAGGTTTTGGGTCGTGATAAGTTGGTATTAGAATCCTAGGTTACATAGGCCTCACGAGTCATGAGCAGGTTTAGTAGAGTCTTGCGGATCGATACGGAGATGTTTGTACTTATCTTCGAGAGGCTGCCGAACCCTTAGGAAAATTTCACTTTCTTGCATTCTATCGTGCGGAATTGATTCAGCTTGAAACTTAGCTCTTTGAATTCCTTCCATGCATTTCGTATTCGTATATGAGCGCTCAGTATCAGTTGTGTATCGCCGGCTTGTAATTCTATGAACGAGGTTCGAGTCTGTGTTTTGGTGATGGGCCAGTCTGGAGGACATGAGGCCGGGGTTAGACCACAGCTTAGGCTCGGTAGTTTCAGTTGTGAGAACTTGTGCATATGGACCCCTATATCCGATAATATCCCCACGAGTAGGATTTATGGCCCGATGAGTGAGTGAGTGGCTATATGGTAAGTATGATGTGACTGCGGGATGTGTTCAGATGGGTTGAATGTGACGAATAAAGTTTGCTTATGACTCAAGAGTTTACTATTGGATACTTGATTTCTGTCTTGATTTGACGTATAGTCTCGAGTTGTGAGTGTATTGGAGGATCTTTCACGTTGTTAAATTGTGGGGCAACTTAAATTCTCATGTCTTGTCAATGAGTTTGGACTCAAGAAGAGTAAATGATTGTGTAGTAATTGTGGTTGCGAATGGGAATTTCTAATGTTGATGGCTCGAGAAAGATGATCTTCGAAGAGGCTTAGAGTCGGTAACATTTTATTGGTTCAGGTGCGACATAGATACATTTTGATTTGATGCAATAGTTGGGCAACAAAGTATGAGGGAAGACATGACGGGAAGAGTTTCGCGGTAGTTAAAGTACTAGCAAGTCAAGTAGGAGAAGTAGAAGTTGAGAAGTTGCTTAAAGGAGATGATTTAACTGAAATAAGAGTGGCAGATTAGCATATGAATTATGTGGTAGGGTAGTCGCGTGTCTTGAGAAAATGTAAAACGGTTTGGAATAGTGATAAAAGGCGATTTGGCCTACAGACTTTATTTGGAGTGATTATTACTGTACGGAGAAAGATTGAATATGGCAGAAATGGGTTTGTTTGAAATGAAGAGGGATGTGAAGATCTGATTATCATTTCAGGCGCAATATGACTTGAGTTCGGAAGGTATTGTTGAACTTTCAGTTAATGTCAATAGGGAAAGTGCAGACTTATACAAATGGTGGACGAGCATGAGCTCAGGAGAATTTACTGATTACGTAGTTGTTGCACCCAGTGCAGTGTCGTTGGAAGATGTCGGTAAGGAATTCCACGTGTGGGTTATCTCCTGTGAGCAGTTAGCGGTGGCATGATGTTGATGAAGCTTCTGCAAGGAATATTACTTGCTACCTGGTAAGAGGTCGAGTATGTGACTGTGGCTGGTGATTCAGAATGTTTATGAAAATCTTAACAAAAGACTTTGAAAAGTCTGTCGAGTTAACGATGCGAGATCTTGGTAATTGAGAAAGGAAAATCCTTGCGGGTTCTGATTTTATATAATGGCAGCTTAAGGCTAAATGGGGGAGCCTGCTATGGACAATTTAATTTCATGGTTATGTGTTAAATTTTAGTTTTGGTCTGAGGCATACTTGTGGTTTAATTATGACTTACATAGGTGGATATTGAGGATGATTCGGGTAAGTAAATTCCTGAATGCAGGTTATATTGCACTTTATGAGTATATGAAAATCATGGGATGATCAAGTTGTTATTGTTGGATGTAGTACACATGAAATATGAATTTGATTGGTGACGTTAAGGCAGGGTTACTTCTTTAAGCATGGTCAAGCTAAGGGAGCACATATCTTTCGGCCCGTTCGGGCGGTGCAATTTAGACTTGAGCAGAGTGGAGGACTCTCTAGAAGGTTCTAATGGGTTCAAGATTTATATATAGCAATTGAGAATTTCTCCGGACTTGTGCATGGATAAAATCTGAGATTTTACTTTGATGGTGCCTGGGCTTACGAAAATTCTGTATGACTATGGATTCTACACTTTAGTATAAGAAAGGTAAGAAGAACAATTTTAAATTCACATAAGGTATTTTCAGAGTGAGTGTTACAATTGGAGTATTTATGAAGGTGCTTAAGAAGAATACAACTGTTTAAGGGCCGTAGGGCATTGTGGTTCTATGCTAAGGTTTGTGGGGTGAGTTGTGGCTAAATATCGTGGAGATTTAGCAAGGAGAAGTATCAATCTGAAGACATTGAATAAGCTTTTTCCTGAGTTCGGGGGTTAATCCCGTTCCCAGGTATACCTTTTGCTTGGGCAGGTACTCGATCAATATAACCTATTCTAGCTCTTCGACCGTTGATTTGGTGGCTTCAGAATCTTTAGGAACAATAAAGGTTCGAGGAGTCAGAAAATCCTCCTCTTCTTCTTCTGTCTCCTGCTTCCCTGACTCGGTCGAGGCTGGTGGCAATGATTGTAATTTGACTTCCTGTTTATCTTTGATGCTCGACCTTTCCGAGGTTGATGGTGTCGATATCGGCGTTACCTCATTGACCACAAATATTTCCTTTGCAACATGATGCTCCCTATATACTATTTTTACATCGGCCAATGTCAGGAATTTCATCATTTGGTGTAGAGTCGAAGGGACTGCCCTCATATTGTGGATCCAAGGCCTTCCGAGTAGGGCATTGTACCTCATATCGCCCTCGATTACTTGGAACCTGGTATCTTGAATGGTTCCAGCCACGTTCACCGGTAGAATAATCTCCCCTTTAGTTGTTTCGCTGGCCATATTGAAGCCGTTTAAGACCCGAGCTGTGGGCACGATTTCATTTTGTAGGCCGAGCTACTCTACGACCCTCGATCGGATGATATTTGGCGAGCTACCTAGATCCACTAAAACATGCTTAACTTGAACTTTATTTAATAAGATAGAAATTACCAGAGCGTCGTTATGGGGATGAGAAATGCCTTCTGCTTCTTCGTCGTTGAATGATAAAGTGCCTTCGGGCACATAATCTCGGGTCTGTTTTTTCCTAGTGATTGATACCTTAGTGCGTTTAAATATAGGTCCCTGTGGGACGTCGACCCCACCGACGATCATATGAATGACATTCTAGGGTTTCTCCTATTCGTTTTTCCTATTGGCATCCCTTTCTCTGAAATGATTCTTGGCTCGATCACTGAAGAACTCTCGAAGGTGGCCCTCATTGAATAGACGGGCTACCTCCTCCCTTAATTGCCTCCAATCCTCGGTCTTGTGACCATGCATGCCATGATACTTGCACATAAAATTTGGGTTTCTTTGGGAAGGATCGGTTTGTATGGGTCTGGGCTACCTAGTATCTTTGATCCTTCTGATTGCCAATACAATGCTCGATGCATCGATGCTAAAGTTATATTCCGATAACCGAGGTGCCTCTGTGGGATCGGCATATTTGTCAAAACCATTTTTGCTCATAAGTCCCCGAGAATTCTGTCCTCGATCACTTCTTCGATCATTCTGGGTGGTATTGCGTCTGAACCATTGTTCCTTCGATCTGCGGTATATGATTGATATCGATCTATGTTCGATCGTGGCTCCCTGTCAACGTCCCTTTGATTTTTAATGGACGACCTGTTTGGATGTACTGAACCGGAAGGAGCTCCTAATTGGTCATCCTCGACCTTGATTTTCGATTGATATCTATTATGCACATCTGCCCAAGTTACAGCTGGATAATCGATCAAGTTTTGTTTCAACTGACGTGATGCTATCGAACTCCGCTCGTTCAACCCTTGGGTGAAAGCTTGAACGGCCCAATCATCTGTGACCGGTGGGAACTCCATGCGTTCCATTTGAAATCAGGACACGTTCATTATCCCTTTGTCTTACCTTGGAAAGGTCTGATTTCCTCGTTGAGACCTTTATGGCCCCGGCGTGTGCCTTTATGAAAGAATCTGCTAACATGGCAAATGAGTCAATGGAATTTGGTGGTAGGTTGTGATACCAAATCATTGCTCCCTTTGAAAGGGTCTCTCAGAATATTTTTAACAACACAGATTCGATTTCATCATCTTCTAAATCGTTACCCTTGATGGCGCATGTATATGAAGTAACATGCTCGTTGGGATCAGTGGACCCATTATATTTGGGTATGCCTAGCATATGAAACTTCTTTGGAATAGGCTTCGGAGCAGCACTTGGAGGAAACTGCTTTTGTACAAACTTCTTCGAATCCATCCCTTTCAAGATTGGTGGTGCCTCTGGTATCTGGTCAACTCGAGAGTTGTATGACTTCACTTTTTTATCATTGGCTTCGATTTTCTTCTCCCCTGATTCAAGTCTTTTGGTGAGCTCCCCGAGCATTTTTATTACCGCAGGATCAGTCCCCGATTCGTTAACATTGGACCTTTCCTGTACTGTCTCGGTACGACGAGTAATTTTCAGGTCGACCCTATTCGGAGCTCTATGTTGATTTTGTAACTGAGCAATAGCGGCTTGCTGAGCCTGAAGCATCTCGAATATCACTTGGAGACTGACTCCTTCGTCTCCTATGCCCTGTGTTCCTTGGTCACTAGATCGGCCTTCTCTGCAAGCTCCCATCTTTGCCTGCACCTAGGTCCGTATTTAGAGCAACGTGCGAACTGACATCGACTGTGTTGGCAACCGGTGCTTTCCCGAGATTAGCCTGTGGCACCTCGACTCCTGGAGCAAATCACATTTTCGTTTTCACCGTGGAATCCGAGGCCATTGTCACCGTGTGTGGATGCTTTTGTGAGTTTGATATGTTTTAACCGGAAAGCAAAGATACTTGACAAGAACAAGCGTAAAATAGTGTGTTTTACCAGAATCAGTACTGAACAATCACTATTATCCTCAGCCCCACGGTGGGCGCCAAACTGTTTACCTTAAAACTTGAGTAACAATTAAACTTATACTGTGGTTTTAAGGATATGTGATTTAATCCAGTATCAATTGATAAACAACGAATTGAATCAATAAATTAGACAATGAAATGAATCAAACCGGTCTGCAAATAACACCTCGACCTCGACTCGACACAGTCTCGAGGCTAGTTAATAAGAGCAATAGAGAATAGAACAAACAACGATGAACAAAGAAAACAACATATATGTATATTCTTCTCAGTGAATAATAATTGCCTCACAAGTGAATGGGATCCCTCTTTATATAATAGAGGAATCCTAAATAAGGTACAACTCTAATAACATAAGTAGATCCCATGATTGGCACTAACAACCACTTTGATTTGATCTGTTCCGGGATTTCTGTCGTGATCTTCGACCGGTTACTGATATCTCGTCATTCTATTATTACGCCTTACTCGACGTGAGTCATGCTTGATCTCGATTGTTTCTGGCCTCGATCTCATAGAACACTCCGATCTCTAGGCTCGATGTTCAATCTTCGAGTTCAAGCCTGATCTATTATGAGGTTACCCTCGGGGCAACTCTCCTGCCAACGAAATCGGGTATGCCCGATTTCGACCGTATACACTTTATTTAACAAATAAAGAGATGAAGGATTTGCAACTGCTTTGATCTGCCAAGAAAATTGCATTTGAAATTAATATCGAACCCGAATTTTATAAGAAACGTATAATATATAGGAAGAAACTATTTGAGGAGAATGTTAATAGTGAAATCTCAAAATCTCTCGAAGTGTTCTTTAGAGTTATTTATTTTTTATACATACCCCCTCTGGTCCATAATAAATGACTTTTTAACCTTTGATGTGCCCCTTAAGAAAATACTGACTCCTAGAACAAATATATATTTTGATTGAATTATCCTTAATTAAAATTTATATGTTGTTAACTTGACACATTGAGATATGTAAATAAGGGCAAATTTTGGAAAAATAAAGTTAATTCCTTCTAGATTATATAAAAGGACACTTATTTTGGACCAAAATAAAAGCCAAAAAAATCACTTATTATGGACCGGAGAGAGTAGTAGACAAGGTTATTTTTTCACTTTAAAATAGATTTGAACAATTAGAGGCATATGAAAATATTTTTGATTTTCTATTTAGCATTAAAAACTGAGATCACTAGTTGATGAAAATTCGAAAAAATATTTCCTTCATCTTGAATACTCCTTAAATCATAATAATCAACCCGATATTGATCGTTTAGATTTATTTTCTGAATCAAAAATATTAAGAAAAGTAGTACAATTAGAAGATAACAATTTAATTGATATACTCAATCAAATAAATAGGTTTGAATATTTTTCAAATACCTATATTACTTATAGAATAATGTTAATAACTCCTATTATCGTTGCTTCAGCGGAAAAAAGTATTTCAAAATTGAAATTGATAAAACCTTACCTAAGATCAATAATGTCTCAAAAATGTTAAATGAATTAGCTATATTGTCAATTGAGAAAGACTTATTAGGAGAAATTGATTATAAAAAATTAATAATAACTTTGCATCTAAAAAAAGTTAGAAAAATAGATTTAAAATAAAAATAAAATATTTTTTATTAATAAAAAAGTTAAGGCCCCTCATAAAGTTTAGCTTTAGGCCACGAAATCGGTCGATCCTCCCCTGCACATGTCATTCCTTCGTCGTGCCACATATTGAACCCGAACTTCACCAATACACATGGCTTGTTACATCAGTAAATTGGGTCGACAGTAGGTGGTTATGGCGAGGTGCATGGAGGATTCGGTTTTGGGAAGAGGAACGGAGGAGATACATCGTTGTTGGACTTCGCTAAGGCTTTTGGGTTGGTGATTGCAAACTCTAGCTTTCGGAAGAGGGAAGGGCATTTGGTTACTTTTCAAAATGCGGTGGCGAAGACCCAGATTGACTATCTCCTCCTCAGGAGGTGTGACAGAGGGTTGTGCAAGGATTGTAAGGTGATTCCGGGTGAGATACTCGTGACGCAGCATAGGCTCTTGGTGATGGACGTTGGTATTATGTTGAAGAGGAGGAAAAGCTCTACTCGAGGAAGACCGAGAATCAGATGGGGAACTTTAACTGAGGATAAAGCCCAAGCATTGGAGGGGCGGTTGTTGGCTCTGGGAGCTTGGAGGAGCAGTGATGACGCAAGCACTATGCGGTCATCGACAGCAGACTGTATTAGGGAGGCTGCGAGCGAGGTGTTAGGGATCTTGACGGGCGTCTCTGGTGGGCACAAAGGAGACTGGTGGTGGAATGAAGTGGTCCAAGGTAAAATTAAAGCAAAGAAGGCAGCTTACCTGAAGTTAGTGGGGAGCATAAGTGAAGAGGAGAGGCGAGTGTGCATGGAGAGGTATAAGGCAGCTAGGAAGGAGGCTAAGCTGGCGGTCACAGAGGCTAAGACTGCGGGTTATGGTCGTATGTACGAGGAATTGGGGAAAAAAGGTGGGGAGAAGAAGTTATTCCGGCTGGCCAAGTTGAGGGAGAGGAAGGCTCGAGATTTGGACCAAGTGAGATGTATCAAGGACGAAGATGGTAGAGTATTGATGGAAGATGCCCAGATTAAGAGGAGATGGCAGACTTACTTTCATAAACTTCTGAATGAAGAAGGGGATCGGGATATTGTGCTAGGCGAATTGGAGCATTCCGAGAGTCACCGTGACTTTGGGTACTGCAGGCGTATCGAGGTTGAGGAGGTCGTGGAAGCTATGCGTAAGATGAGTAGGGGCAGAGCGACCGGTCCAGACGAGATTCCGGTGGAATTTTGGAAGTGTGTGGGGCGAGCAGGTTTGGAGTGGTTGACTAGGTTGTTTAATAGTATTTTTGAGGGGAAGAGGATGCCGGATGAGTGGAGGTGGAGCACGGTGGTTCCATTGTATAAGAACAAAGGTGATATCCAGAGTTGTAACAATTATAGGGGTATCAAATTACTGAGTCATACCATGAAAGTGTGGGAGAGGGTGGTTGAAGCGAGGGTGAGGATGACGGTGTCTGTATCCGACAACCAGTTCGGGTTCATGCCGGGTCGTTCGACTACAGAAGCTATACACCTTGTTAGAAGGTTGGTGGAACTATACAGAGAGAGGAAGAAGGATCTGCACATGGTGTTTATTGACCTAGAGAAAGCGTACGACAAGGTTCCTAGAGAAATTCTCTGGAGATGCCTGGAGGCTAAAGGTGTGTCGGTTCCCTACATTATGGCGATTAAGGACATGTATGATGGGGCTAAGACACGGGTTAGGACAGTAGGAGGCGACTCTGAGCATTTTCCGGTTGTAATGGGGTTACACCAAGGTTCGGCACTCAGTCCGTTCTTATTCGCCCTGGTGATGGACGCGTTAACAAACCATATTCAAGGGGATGTGCCATGGTGCATGCTATTCGCCGATGACATAGTTCTGATTGATGAGTCACGAGTCGGTGTTAACGAGAGGCTGGAGGTTTGGAGACAAGCACTTGAGTCTAAGGGTTTCAAGTTGAGCAGGACGAAGACGGAGTACCTGGAGTGTAAGTTTAGCGCTGAGCCAGAGGAAGTGGACGAGGATGTGAGGCTTGATTCGCAGGCCATCCCGAGTAGAGGCAGCTTCAAGTACCTTGGTTCGGTTATCCAGGGGGGAGGGGAGATCGACGAGGATGTCACACACCGTATTGGGGTAGGATGGATGAAGTGGAGGTTAGCATCTGGAGTCTTGTGTGACAAGAGAGTGCCACCGATAATCAAAGGTAAGTTTTATAAAGCGGTAGTTAGACCGGCCATGATGTATGGGGTTGAGTGTTGGCCCGTTAAGAACTCACATATCCAGAAGATGAAAGTAGCAGAAATGAGGATGTTGCGGTGGATGTGCGGGCACACTAGGATAGATAAGATTAGGAATGATGATATTCGGGAGAAGGTGCATGTGGCTCCCATTGATGACAAGATGCGGGAAGCGAGGCTTAGATGGTTCGGACATGTTCAGAGGAGAAGCCCAGATGCTCCGGTACGGAGGTGTGAGCAGCTGGTTGTGGAGGGCACGAGAAGAGGTAGAGGGCGGCCTAAGAAGTATTGGGGAGAGGTGATCAGGCAGGATATGGCGAGGCTCCAGATTTCTGAGGACATGACACTTGATAGGAAGATGTGGAGGTCGAGTATTAGGGTTGTAGGTTAGGAGGTAGTTGAGTCGTGCCTTACTTCGTACCATTGTGGGACTAGCCATTTAGGGGTTTTGTCTAAGATAGCTAGTGGCAATGTTGTGGCTTACTATTTCGCTTTTTAGTGTATGTCCTATTTACTAGCTATCGCTTTTGCTTTGCATCTTTCCTCTAGATTTCACGGTGTTCCTATTTTTCTTATGATTGTTGTGGCGATACTAATATTTACTAATATTGTCTCCCTTTGCTTTGCATCTTTCTTCTGGATTTCATGGTGTTGCTATTTATCCTATGAGTGTTGTTGTGATACTAATATTGTCTCCCTTTTTGTTCTTTTTTTTTGAGCCGAGGGTCTTTCGGAAACAGCCTTTCTACTCCTTCTGGGTAGGGGTAAGGTCTGCGTACACACTAGCCTCCCCAGACCCCATTAATGGAATTCTACTGGGTTGTTGTTGTTGTTACATCACTCATAAATCCTACTAATAGTTGGTATTGTCAAACCTTATTCTAGTCGTAATTTTTGAGTAAATGCAAAGACATGCAGTTGGCTGTCTTTAAGCATGGACACATACGAGACGTGATAAACTTGAGATATAAGTCATTATCATTCTTAAAGAAAATCTAATTGCTCCGTAAAGTTGCTTTTCGGGACTTAATTAGTGTCTTTGTATTTCAGAGCATAATTCATCAGGAAGTGGTTGTTTGTTTCGATCTGTCTTATCGATCTAAACGGTAACTTAATTGCCAACTCTAACTTTGATTTTTTCTTTATATGGTAATTAATGGACGTTGGAAATATTATTGAACTTGTTCAAAGCTTGAGGCATATCATGGACAATAATCTTAAGGATATTTCACTGCTAAAGGTGTATTTCCAAAGATTCTACAAGTTCTTCTGGTATACCAAGAACAGAAATAACAAAGAATTAAATAAAAGTAGCAAATTTAGGAGATTATATTAGAGAAAAAAACGAAAGCCACAATATGCAACAACTATAATCTATATATTATTAAAATGAGAGGAAAAGCCCCCCTTCTTAAGCCAAGCGACAGCCTAGAAAAAAGTCACATGGCATAAGTAGTAAATAATTAGTTATTGGTTATTGTTTTTTAATTTAAATATCTATAAAAATAATAAAATAAAATATTTTATAATAAAAAATAAAAATTAAAAAAAAAACTGTCCATCCAAATTGGAGAGTAGTTTCAACTTGAGGTTTTTAAATTATTTTGAAATAAAAAACTAAAATTACAAAAAATAAAAAAATGCCAATTCAAAATTTCTTTGTTTTTGTAATAATTTTTGTTTATCTTTTTAAAAATAAAAAAGTTTATTTATTCAGAGAAAGTTATTGAGAATAATAGAATAAAATATAAAATATAAAAATATATATCTATATATTATTAAAAGAAGAGGAAAAAGTCCTCTCCTTAAGCCAAGTGAAAAAATATAACAAAATGCCAATTCAAAATTTCTTTGTTTTTAATAATTTTTGTTTTTCTTTTTAAAAGTAAAAAAATTATTTATTCAGAAAATATTATTGAGAATAATAGAATAAAATATTAAATATAAAAATATATATCTTCTATTATATTATAAAAAGAAAGTAGCATACAAAAATTTAAATAAAGTAATATGCTAATAAAATTTTCTATTAACAATGCAATAATACTAAATCTTGGATAATATAATAAAGAAAAATACCAAACAAAAAAGTTATTCAATGCCTATATAAGTCTCTTTAATTTAATAGAGATTTTATTCATTAAAATTCAGATAATATTATTGAGAACAATAGGATAAAATTTAAAATAAAAAATATTTCAAGAGTAATATAATATATATCTTATATTATATTAGGAATTTCTTCGATCTCTAGACTTGTAAGAATGTTATCCTGAATTTTGTCCATCTAATCAATTATCTGGGACCTTAATTCTGGAAAACGTTATTCAATGACTATACAAGTCTCTTTAATTTAATAGAAATTTTAATCATTAAAATTTAGACAATATTATTGAGAATATTAAAATAAAATTTAAAATTTTAAAAATATTTCAAGAGTAATAAAATATATATCTTCTATTATATTACAAAAAAAAAAGTAGTAGACCAAAATATTAAATAAAGTAATATGCTAACAACAATTTCTACTAACAATGCAATTATATTAAGTATTGGATAATATAATAAAGAAAAATACATAACAAAAAATAATTAATTGACTATATAAGTCCCTTTAATTTAATAGAGATTTTATTCATTAAAATTCAGATAATATTATTGACAACAATAGAATAAAATTTAAAATAGAAAATATTTCAACATTAATAAAATATATATCTTCTCTTATATTACAAAAAGAAAGCGAGCAGACAAAAATATTAAACAAAGTAATTTGCTAATAAAAGTTTCTATTAACAATGTAAAAATACTAAACATTGGATAACAGAATAAATAAAAAAGTTATTCAATGACTATATAAGTCCCTTTAATTTTGATAGAGATTTTATTATTGAGTATATCATATTGACAAATAAGATGACAATTGAAATTTATTAAAGCAATACGATCTAATATGTTCAAACAAGCCCGATCATAATTTAATTTAATTAATATTAATTGCGCATCACGTGAGTACGACTATTAGTATTAATTATATTGATGGGCTTAAAGGTTAGGAATAAAAAATAAGGAAATTTTCTATAGATACAAATTACTATAATCTTTACTCACTTTAGCTAGGTTTTTGGGTTTTCAAAAAGTAGCTAGAGTTTTTGTTTTTAGATATAACTTAAGTACAACTTATATACACCTTTTCTGTTGTACAGAATTGGGTTAAAATATATCACTTGCGTACAACTTATACACAACTTGTGTATAACTTTTTGTTGTACAAAACTGGGTCAAAATATCCAGCTTACATACAACTTATATATAACTTTTTTGTTGTACTAAATCTAGTCAAACACATACAACCTGCATGTAATTATGTTAGTTGTATGTATTTTATATGTCGTTTGTACATCCGATATACAAAATACATATAATTTATTCAGGTCTTCCTTTTCGATTTTCAATCTGAAATTTCAACCAAAATCACTCGAATATTCACCAAACTCCCTAAAGTTTGAGATATAAACTCCAAAGGACATTCTCAATTATTTGCAACACTTAATCCAAACAAATGACAGTTTCCAAAACTCGATTTTTATATTTAAAGTTTTGAAGCTTTTAATGATTTTCAACGAAACTTTTAACAAAGTTTACAACTTTGTAATCATTTTTATATATATTTTTAATTGTGATTACTCAATTAGATAATGATTAGATTGGCGCGGTGTTATTCATGGGCATGGAGAGATACCATCAAGATATTTATGTACCCCCATTCATCTCTATGGAGCATTCAGGTCTAAATTATTCTTTTGAGAAAATAATAAACGTCCAGCATTAATGAGATTAAAAGAAGAAATTGGAATGCTTGAAACTAAATTGTAGGAGATCACACTTTCTAAAGAAACAACGAAGATAAAAAAATGAGGAAATCTAATATCAAACTCGGATTTATCTTACTTAACCTTAGGTTAATTTACTTCGTCTAAAGGAAAGAAAATTTTCCGAACCCTCGGTATCAATATGAGGTTTAAGTCAAACGAGAATAATATTCTACGACTAGCAATTCATTTATTTTCAAATTGACCCATTTACTATCTATTATTTGATTAACTAATCTGTTTACCCTCAAAATCGGATAATAATTGAATTTGTAAGTGGTTTTACGGATACGTGGATTAACTTGACACAAAATGATAAATTAGATAGCAATTGAAATAAATGATGATAAAGCAATTACAAACCACACGAATTGGGCAATTTCAGCCTTAGAAGGTTGACCACCCTCGAGCCGAATACACTTCGATTGATATCAAGACACATAAGAATAAGAGCTTAAAGAGAATAATAATAATATATTGCTTTGGAATGCGTGTCATAATATATTAAATAAATTATCAGACCCCCTTTATATAGTAGAGGAGTCCTACTTTAGGTACAATTTTATAAAAGGTAAAACATCTCTTGATTTGCTGACTGTCGGTTCCTTATTGATACGTGCCGAGATTTTCACTGTAATAGCCGACTGGTCTCGGATATTTCGGTCTTCTGTTGGTTATACTAACAATCTTTCTTCGAGATCGTTCGGGGTTATGGTCGACTCCGAGATCACAGACTCAATGTTCTCGAGAGTGGTAGGCGTTCTGACCCCGGGTTCTAACCCGGTGAGACTTGGAGTCGATCTTCATCCCTTTATTGCCATGTTCCAAGCCTGACCTGCCATGTCGTAGGCGAACTCGATTTCGACCGTATACATATAGTCCCCTTATTTTTCGGAGAGTAGACGACGAGAAATGACATGAGCTTCCGATTCTTACTTTGATACCCTGTGACAGAAACAACAGAATAAACGAAACGTCTCGTCAGTCAAGTCTTAATGGCATTAAATATTTTTCAATTGTCGGTCGGCCACTCCTGGATGTGAACCATCGCTGAAATACTATAAATACCCCTTCCTTTGTTCATTCAAACTTTACATCCAAGCCTTCTACTCTCATACCTAAGAAATTTTAATACTTCCAGGCACTTATATTCTGGTTTTTTGAGATCTTTTGTAAGAAATTTTGTTTGCCTTCATCCCAAACTATCAAGTGTATTCCTTTAACTTCCTTTTTTCCTTTATTTTTCCTCTATTTTCAAAGATATGGCGAAGACTTTTTAATACTTCCAGGCAGTTGTATTCTAGTTTTTTGAGATCTTTTGTAACAAGTGTACTCCTTTAACTTCCTATTTTTCCTCATTTTTCTTCCATTTTCAAAGAAATGGCGAAGACTTCAAAAACCGTTCCCCCAAAAGAAACCCCTTCTACCTCGGCTACCGAGGAGACTGTTTCGCATACTGCTGTCGAGGAACCAGTACCTGAACCTCCCTTGAAAATGTTCATCTCCGGGAGGTACCCGGCCAATGCTAATATTTAGGTTGAAAAGCCCTCTTCTTTACAAGGCCGGTGTGAGGAGGTCTCGAGGTACATCGGCTCGATCGCTGAGGATGTTCTCTCTACGGTCAAAAAGGATTGCAATTGGGTCGACAAACGTGTAGATTCTCGGACCCGACGGAGACATCACCACCCATATTGAGGGATACTTAAGTGTTTACACTTTTCCCTTTACACTGGGCCCCTTGGATCTGGTCATCATCTATTTCTGCAAGAGATATGAGGTATGCCTCGGTTAAATTCATCCTTTATTTTGGAGGATCGTGACCCTTCTCCGTTTCTTTGTGAGCAAGATCGAAGGATGCCCGTTCACCATCGATCACCTCAAGCGTTTATACAGTCCCCGACTTTACCGGGGGGGGAGGGGGGACTGATCAAGCTCGGGCGTCGGGCTAGTAAAGCCCCATTCTCGAGTATTGATGAAGATTAGGATCGAGGCTGGTTAGGTCATTTTATTCGAGTGAGGACCTCAGACTTGATTCCAGCTGAGCATATGCCATTTCCTGAGAAGTGAAATATGTCACGTAAGTATAATTTCTCTTCCAAAATTTGATTTATCGCTTTTTTCCTTCCTTCTTATCGGTGTTCTGTGGTGGTGCAGCTATCACTCGGGTCCCGAATGCAATTCCTCGACTCAAGGAGTGGGTCAGGGGCATCATACTATAAAGGCCCTATTTCGAGTGCTCATGGTGCGAACTTTCAAAGGGTCGATGGGAGGCCCGTTCCCATGGTGAGATCCTTTTCATGAGTAAATAATACTTGAGTTCCTTTTTGCTTCATTAAGTTCTCACTTGTTTTACTTCTTTTTGCAGGTTTATCCAAGGACGTCACACTGATGCCTCCATCTAGTGGCGAGAACCTCCCCTCCGAGTCCCCTGCTCTGAGACAGGCCGAAGAGAAGAAAATAAAAAGGGCTCCGAGTTCTCCAAGCTCGGAGAAGAAGAAAACAAAGAGAAGGTTGGTGCGCAAGTCTAAAGAAAGCACCATCTTCAGATTCACTCTATCGGTTGAGGAACGAATCCGAAGAAAAAGATGAAGCCTTCGATCTGATGGACCGCGTGTCACTGCAACTCAAAGGGCAAGTGGCCTCCAAACCAGAGAGAGGCGAGACCGATCTACCTCAAGTTAGGGAGGCCGATGAGGAGGCTGTAGCCGAAGCTTCTCGAGTGTGGGCAACTCCCCGAAGGAGGCACTTGGTGTGATAGACATCACCGAGTCGCCTTAGTTTACTCAATCCATGTACAACGAGGCTCAGACGGTGAAAGAACGTCCCAATGAGGGAGCCCACGGGGCGGACGACCCCTTTCGAGGCTTTTTAGATGGCGTGGAATCTACAACCACAGAGGATGTTACCGGGTTGGGTGACTTGGAGGAGCCGAAGAAGAGTCCGTCTTCGGGAACAAGCGGTCCTTCTTCAAGCCAGAAACTGGTCAACCGGTTCCCAACTCCGAGTGTGGATCCCGACCGGAAGAGGTCGATCGTCATCTCCATTCCAGAGGACGCTCGAGTCTTTTCTTCTCCCGTAGGGGTGGTCAGCTACCTTCAGTGTTTGGTGACCGAGGAAGACCAAGCTAAGATTATCGAGGTGGATGTGCCCTACCTGTTCAATGAAGCACAACAGGCGCTAAATCGGGTAACTTCAAATATCTCTTGATGACTTCAATTCATACTTGGACTAATTTGTAGATAATCCTAACATTTCTCATTTATTCCACAGGCCTCAGTGCTTCATCATGAGACCTTTCTCTGATATCGGGACGAGCTGAACGAGCTTGAGGCCGAGGTCCGAGGGCTCATTGAGAAGAGAAATACTTACAAACTTCTCAGCGAGCAGCACGAAGGGGAGGCTAAGAGCCTCCGAGCTAAGCTGGAGGTGGCTCGGAAGGAGCATGACGATCTGGTCGAGCATGTAAACATATTTGAGGTTAGTGACGATGAGCTAGGCCCGGTGACTAATAGTCGGAATCTGCAGGTCCAATAGAAAATCGACTGGATCGCCCAACTTTGAGCTGAGATGGATGTTGTCAAGGTCGAGACCGACGAATGGAGAGGTAGGATGGACCATTTGGCCTCGAAAAAAGAAATTGCTCGGGCGTAACTGATTTCGGCAGAGGCCCAGCTTCGAGCGGCAAAGGAAAAGGCCAAAGTGTAGGCCAAAATATTTGAGGAGATCTAGTCTCAGCTAAGTGCGACCGTCTCTAATCAAGAAAATCTTGCCAAGGAGCTTGAAATGGCCAAGTCGATGGTTAAAGACGATGTCGACAAGATGGTGTCACAATACAAGGTCGATGCTGAGGCGGCCCAGGATCGAACGAAGGATATCGTCGAGCATGCGAAGCGGCAATCCCAAAGGGAGGCCCTAGAGGAGATTCATGCTCGGGGTTTCGACTTGTCGGCTGAAATTGAGAGTGCTAAGGGGCGCGAAGGTGAGGCCAAGAAGTTGTCTTACCCCCGAGGAAGACTCCGAGGGTTTGAGCAGATCTGAGGGTGGAGGAGACTCCGAAGAACCTAGTGACGAGACGGGCTCCGATGAAGACCAGGCCGTTTAAGTGCCTTGTACACTTTTTATATTTTTTACTTGTATACTTTTGTACTTTTTGTCAAGGTCATTTGGCCTTTGTAAAGACTTCATGTATATATAATACAAGGCTTCATTTTCCCTTCGACAATTGTTTTTTTTCTTTGCTTTATTCTTTATGTTCGCAAAGATCGAAATGCCTTAGCATGAACTAGTTAGGTCATGTTCGGTGGTTCGAACACGCCTTGCCTTTGACATTATTTTGTTCAAGGCATATTATAGTTTGCCGAGGGTAGCCTGTAGATCCGGTTTAGAAATATTTCAAGGCCTTGTTTTTTATTACGGGTCACGGACGTCTCTGAACTGTTTAATATGGCCGTAGCATTTTTAGTTCGGGTGTTTCCTAGTGGGATTGTCACCTTGAGTTATCCAACTTGCCTATATAACAGTCCCCGAATGGGGATGGCCGTAGCCTTTAAGGTTCGGGCGTTGCCTAATAGGTCTTGTGCCTCCGGGCTCTCTTAGCTCGAGCCGTCCGATTTTGTTTTTGGATGGCAGTCCCTAATTGGAAGTCCCCAATTGTAATAGTGACGTATGTGTACAATCTTTGTGCCATGGCTCGTGCAATCTTTGAGGGCACGGTTCATTTTGCTGTTTGGCCTTTACAGTAAATCCCATCGATCGAGCCGAGACCATTCAATCATGAAGTTTCTTTCCTTGCTAAAGTCGTTATCCAAGGGTAATGCCCCCCAGAGGCCTCGAATACTCTTGTCGTGACCTTCAATATTGGTTTGTAACCGGCATTCAATTGTAAGTTAGCACGATTCACTGTTGCCTCGTTAAAAACCTCGTCGGAAAACCCATTTGGGACAAAACCAGTTCAAGGGAGAAAGAGTGCAAGCATGCTTTCAGGCCTAAAAATTGTATCGTTCCTTGTTTGTAACCTGCAAGTGTTATTTCAAAATAAAAGAAATGAATTGGGCCATACCTTAGAAGTAATATCATTTTAAGTGAGTTATATTCCAGTTGTTCCGTTCATTGCTCCGAGTTTGTAGGATCCCTTTTCGGTGATCTCGATAATTTGATATGGACCTTCCCAGTTTGGCCCCAACTTCCCTTTGTTCGGATTTCGGGTGTTTAGTATAACCTTCCTTAATACCAAGTCCCCGACATTGAAGTGTTAAAGGTTAGCTCTTCGATTGTAATACCTCTCGATCCGCTGCTTTTGGGAGGCCAATCGAACAAGGGCGGCTTCACGCCTTTTATCTAATAGAACCAGGCTTGTATTCATGGCCTCGTCGTTTGATTCCTTGGTTACATATCGGAACCTGAGACTTGGTGCTTCGACTTCGGCCAGTATTAGAGCTTCGGCGCCATAAACCAATGAAAATGGGGTGGCCCCGGTACTGGACTTCGAAGTCATACGGTATGCCCATAAGACTTCGGGCAGGATTTCCTTCCATTTTCCTTTGGCGTCAGTTAACCTCTTTTTGATGTTCTGGAGTATGGTTTTGTTGGTCAATTCTGCTTCTCCATTCCAGCTAGGGTGATAGGGCGTTGATAGGATCTTTTTGATCTTGTGGTCTTTGAGAAACTTGCTTACTTTGCTGCCGATGAATTGTTTCCCGTTGTCGCACATGATCTCGACCGGCATTCTGAACTGGCATATGATGTGGTCCCAAATGAAGTCGATGACCTCCTCTGCCCTGACCTTCTCGTATGCGTGGGCTTCCACCTACTTAGAAAAATAGTCAGTCATAAACAATATAAATTGAGCCTTACCGGGTATCCATGGAAGGGGCCGACGATGTCCATTCCCTATTTCATGAAAGGCCATGGTGACAAAACCGAATGTAGCAACTCCCCGGGTAGGTGAATCATCGAAGCATGTCTTTGACATTCATCACATTTTCGTACGAACTCCTTTGCATCCTTTTCCATATCGATCCAGTAGTAACCGGCTCTGATTACTCTTCGAACCAATGATTCGGCGCCCGAATGATTTCCACAGGTGCCTTCTTGTATTTCCTTCAGAACATACTCGGTATCACCTGGTCCTAGACATATCGCGAGTGGGCCATCGAATGTTCTTCTGGACAGGGTTCCATCTTCGGACAAACTAAACCGAGCTACCTTCGTACGCAGGGCCATCGATTCTTTTGGATCCGAGGGCAGTTTTTCGGCCTTCAAATATTCTATATATTTGTTTCTACAGTCCCAAGTTAGGCTCGTTGAGTTAATGTCGGCATGGCCTTCTTCCACTACTGATCTCATGATCTATACGACTTTCCCCGAGTTGAACTCGCCGTCCTCAACCGATGATCCTAAGTTAGCAAGGGCATCAGCCTCGCTATTTTGATCCCGAGGTACATGTTGCAAAGTCCACTCCTTGAACCGATGTAATGTTACCTGCAACTTGTCCAGGTACCTTTGCATTCGTTCTTCTCTAAACTCGAACATCCCATTAACTTGGTTCACCACGAGAAGGGCGTCGCACTTAGCTTCGATCACCTCCACTCCTAAGCTTTTGGCTAGTTCGAGACCTGCGATCATGACCTCATATTGGGCCTCATTGTTAGTCAATTTCACATTCCTAATAGATTGTCTAACTACATTGCCTGTTTGTGGCTTCAATACGATGCCAAGTCCAAACCCTTTTGCCTTAGAGGCACTATCCGTAAAGAGGGTCCAGATCCCTGAGGACGTCCCCGAGTTTATCAACAATTCTCTTTCGACCTCGGGTATTAGGGCTGGCGTAAAGTCGACCACAAAGTCCGCCAATATTTGAGATTTTATGGCGGTCCGGGGTCGATATTCAATATCGTACCCGCTGATCTCCACGGCCCATTTGGCCAATCGTTTGGAGAGCTCGGGTTTATGCATTATATTTTGCAATAGGTAAGTAGTTACAACACATATAGGATAACATTGACAATATGGTTTCAACTACCTAGAGGCGCTTAGCAAAGTGAACGCCAATTTTTTGAGGTGAGGGTACCTAGTTTTGGCTTCACCTAGGGTCCTGCTAACATAGTAAATTGGAAATTGCGTTCCTTGCTTTTCCCGGACCAAGACTCCACTTACCGCTATCTCCGATACTGCTAAGTACATGTATATTTGTTTGTCTATCTTTGGCATGTGAAGCAGCGGTAGGATCGATAGATACCGCTTGAGTTCATCCAAGGCCCGTTGGCACTCCGGGGTCCATGAGAAGTTATTCTTCTTCTTCAATAGTGAGAAAAATCGGTGGCTCTTATTGGAGGACCTCGAGATGAATCGTCCTAGGGCGGCTATGTGTCGGATTAATCTTTGCACGACCTTCACATTGTCCACAACCGTGGTATCTTCGATAGCTTTGATCTTGTCGGGGTTGATCTCGATTCCCCGATTGGATAACATGAATCCGAGGAATTTACCTGATCCAACTCCAAACGCATATTTCTCCGGGTTTAGCTTCATATTGTATTTCTTCAATATGCTGAAGGTTTCCTGCAAATGTTTTAAATGGTCCTCTGCTCGTAGGGACTTAACCAACATATCATCAATGTAAACCTCCATTTATTTTCCTATTTGTTCCTCGAACATTCGGTTTACTAGGCTTTGGTAAGTGGCACCGGCATTTTTTAACTTGAATGGCATCACATTATAGCAGTATGTGCCGTATTTAGTGATGAAAGAGGTTTTTTCCTAATCACCTGGTTTCATCCGTATTTGGTTGTACCCGGAGTATGCATCGAGAAAACTGAGGATCTCGTGGCCGGCCTTGGCATCGATCATGCGATCGATGTTGGGAAAAGGGAAGGAGTCCTTGGGGCATGCCTTATTCAAATCCTTAGAGTCTATACACATTCTTAATTTATTCCCTTTTTAGGGACTACCACTACGTTCGCTAACCAATCCGGGTATTTAACCTCCCGAATAGACCCAATTCGGGTATTTAACCTTGATCGGATGATGTTGGCCGAGTTACCTGGATCAATTAACACATGCTTAACTCGAGACTTATTTATGAATACAGATATTACTAGTGCATCATTGTGGGGCTGCACAATCCCTTTCGCATCCTCGTCGTTGAAAGACAAGGTTCCTTCCAGTATATAATCGCGAGTACATTTTTCCCTTGTGATGGATATTTTGGTGCTCTTAAACATCGGCCCCTGAGGGACATCGACCCCACCGATGATCATGTTAATGATGTGTTGAGGTACTTTCTATTCAATCTATTTGTTAGAATCCCTATTCCTGAAATGATTCTTGGCTCGGACGCTCAGGAATTCTCGAAGATGCCCGTTGTTGAATAGTCGGGCTACTTCCTCTCTCAATTGTCAGCAATCCTCCGTTCTGCGGCCGTGAGTGCCATGATATTTACTTATCTAGCTAGTATTCCTTTAGCTTGGATACGATGTTAAAGGTCGAGGCCATTCTCGAAGATGTCCGTCTGATAGCTGATACAATGGCGGCAACATCGGCGTTAAAGTTGTATTCTGATAACCTCGGTGCTTCCTTAGGCCTGATGGGCCTGTCGAAACTGTTCTTGCCCATGAGTCCCCGGTTACTTTGACCTCGATCACTTATCTTTTCAATTCTTACGGGATTTCTCCCGGATACTCTACCTCTTCGATCCCCATTATACGATTGATAACGATCCCTGCTTGGTCTCGGTTCACGGTCAATGTCTCTCTTAGCTCTATCGACGGTTCTGACGGGATAAACGGACCTCGAAGGGGCCCCAATTGATCATTTTCAACTCTGATTTTCGACTGGTACCGGTTATGCACGTCGTCCCAAGTAACGACCGGATATTCTATCAGGTTTTGTTTCAATTATTGTGAAGCCATTGAGCTTCGAACATTGAGTCCCTGGGTGAAAGCTTGAACGACCCTATCGTACGCAACCGGGGGTAAGTCCATTATTTCCATTTGAAATCGGGACACAAACTCTTTGAGCATTTCACCATCCCTCTGTCTTATTTGAAGATGTCTAACTTCCTGGTCTCAACCTTGTTAGCCAGTGGGTGTGCTTTTACGAAGGAATCTACAAGCATAGAAAACGAGTCAATAGAATTAGGAGGTAGGTTATGGTATCATATCATGGATCCCTTTGACAGGGTCTCTCCGAACTTCTTCAACATGATAGACTCGATCTCATTATCCTCCAAGTCGTTCTCTTTGATGGCACATATGTAGGAGGTTACATGCTCATTTGGGTCGGTCGTCCCGTTGTACTTAGGAATCTCGGGCATGCAGAACTTCTTAGGGATAGGCTTTGGATCCGTGATCGGAGGAAAAGGTTTTTGCATGAACTTCTTAGAATCCAGGCCTTTCAATATCGGCGGTGCTCCTGGGATTTGGTCGACCCTCGAATTGTAGGTTTCCACCTTTTTATCATTAGCTTCAATTTTCTTCTCCCCCGATTCTACCTATTTGGTTAGTTCCTCGAGCATCTTTATGATCTTGGGGTTAGTCCCTAATTCATTTTCATTTGACCTCTCTGTCACCGGTTCATCCCTGCGGGTGACTTCCCGGGACGGATCGAGTTCAACTCTGCTCGGTGCGTGGCTTTGGTTCTGTAACTGAACTATCACCGCCTATTGAGCATGCAACATTTCGAATATCAACCGTAGATTAATCCCCTATCCTCCAATATTTTGTGTATTTTGAGCTGCCGATCGAGTCCCACCATGGACACTATTCTCGGGGTCGGTAGGCAGGTTTGTGTTGATAGCCACATGTGAATTAGTTTCAATTGGGTCTACGACCGAAATTTCGATGGGATCAACGGGCGGTACCTCATTACCGGGCGCTATGTTATTTTCACCGTGATGACCAGACTCATTGTCAACATGTAAGGGTGCTGACTGAGAGTTCGACATTTTGAGTTTAAACCTGAAATCTGAGACACTTCAAAGAACAAGTGTAAAGTAGTGTGTGTTATGGAGATTTGTATCAAATAACCACTATTATCATTAGCCCCACGGTGGGTGCCAAACCGTTTACCCTTAAAATCGGATAACAATTAAATTTATAAGTGGTTTTAAGGATACATGGATTAACTTGACACAAAATGATAAATTAGAATGCAATTGAATAAATGATGATAAAGTAAATGCAAACCACACGAATTGGACAATTTCAGCCTTAGAAAATTGACCACCCTCGAGCCGAATGCACTTCGATCGGTATCAAGACACAGAAGAATAAGTGCTTAAAGAGAATAATAATAATAATGTATTATTTTGGAATGCATGTCACATTATATTAAATGAATTATCAGACCCCCTATATATAGTAGAGGAGTCCTACTTTAGGTACAATTCTATAAAAGGTAAAACATCTCTTGATTTGCTGATTGCCGGTTCCTTATTGATACGCGCCGAGATTTCTGCTGTAATATCCGATCGGTCACGGATATTTTGGTCTTCTGTTGATTATGCTAACAATGTTTATTCGAGCTCGTTCGGGGTTATGGTCGACTCCGGGATTACGGACTCAATGTTCTCGAGGGTCGGCATTCTGACCCCGGGTTCTAGCCCGGTGTGACTTGGAGTCGATCTTCAGCCCTTTATTGTCAGGTTCTGAGTCTGACCTACCATGTCGTAGGCGAGCTCGATTTCGACCATATACATAATCCTTTATATTTTAGTGGGTGAAGGTTCAAATGGTTTAAATTCAAAGATAATTGAGAAAATCCAAGTTGGGGAGAGAGGCATGAGAAAGAGAAAGAGAGAGGGTAAAAAATAGGGAAGACTAGAGTTTAATATATTACTTTGTATATAATTGATAATTATGTATAAAATATTTAATTAAATGAGAACCTCTCTAATAATATTAATTAGGTTAATCTACATGCCTATTTCTCACATGCACGAGCTCAACTCCTTTTCCAGCTTTCTATAAGCCTAATAAGAAAATTCATCATAAAATAAGAACAAAGAGAGTTTTTTAATCCATGAGGGACCAGTCAGATGTCATCGTCCTAACGTTGTCCTATAATTACTGTATTAGCAGAAATAGACTTGCCACGTAGACCTACTCTATAATGACATGCGTCGTTAGATGATGTTTGACCAAAAATTTATATTTTTGCATGTAATTTGCCTTGAACTGGCACCGATCTTATTAACGTTAGTGTGAATATTTGTGACTCAAGCTTAATAATAGTGTTTATATTGTAAGAGTCAATCGCAAGTGATTTGAAAAGATTGCGCGCAATTGAAGCCAAAATAAAAGAAGTTGGAGGGAATATAATATTGGTCGCCCAGCTTGGGGCCAGGCGCCTCCCACGACACCAAAGGCAGAACTTCAGGAAGTCTGGCGTGCAGCTTGGCGCCGGCGCCCCTCTTCCTTACCCACCTTGCATGGCGCCTTAGCAGGAATTTTATCCTATTTCGGCTGGGACTTGATGGTTTCGACCCTACACACCCCCAACATGTATAAAAGAGGCTCTACACCTACTTTTCTTTTTTTCTTTGGGGGGAGGGGAGGGAGGAGGGGGAGGGGGTTAGACATTATTTAGAGGCTAGATTATCACGTGGAACGACTTTTGGAGGAGAAAGTCATAAATTTCTTTATTCGTTCACCTTCTCTTTATAATTTATTTATGCAAAATACTTGGATATTCGTTACTATGAACATGAGTGGCTAAGCACTCTATTTTCGAGGGTTGTGGTTGTCATGAATATTGACGTTTATTATTTATATTTTTGTTGATTCAAATTATCATCTTGTGGTTGTTTCTTAATTCTAGTTTTAAGTTGTGAATTGTTGTAGCTACCGATTTACCCCACTATCTTTGCTATGCTTAAAAAAGTCATATTTAGATTAGAGTAGAATTAAAGAGAGCTTGTTTCCGAACCCGTGGCTCCGATAAGGATTTTGTAGTTAGGTTAGGAATATATCTAACAATCTTGCTTAGTTGAATGTCGTATTATAGCCGTTCATGATCAATTCTATACCAAAATATAGGGTTGATATGTTATGGATAGACAGACAGTATTATGGAAACATGCTATTTGTATAAACGATCCGGTCAACTAGCAACCATGAATATTAATGGGTGTAGTTACAAACCTAACATGATTGATAAATCGACCAAGACCCTAGAATCTTCATCTCCTCTGATAAAAATTCAACTAAAATCTCTTGCTTCTTATTAATTTAGTTGGTTTCCTGTTCAATTTTCGCAACAGTAAGTTAATAGAAAAACCATTACTTTTGATTACCTTGAGTAGTTAATCGATTTTATTTAGCTCAGTTAGCAATTATTCTAAATATTTGTGGGTTCGACATCCGACTTTCGAGTCACTTTATTACTTGATGGCCACGTATACTTGAATGTACTTGGGGAACAAATAAGTTTTTGGCGCCGTTTCCGGGGACTTAGTAATTGATTATTTAATTTAGTTAATTTTTATAAGTTTTCTATTCATGTTTTGACTTTTTTGATTTACTTGATCTGTCTCAGGTAATTGTGAATGAATGTCAAGGAAGAAGGACGAGGGTAAAGATAAACTTGAACCCTTTGAAAACGAACCCGAGAGACTCTTCCACAAAAATAAGAAAGCAACAAAATAAGCCAAAGAAATTGAATAAGCAGAAAGAGCGGCATCACAGGTTAAGGAAATCCAGAATTCAGAAGCAGTTGTGGAACTTCCATAACCTGTAAGGATAGCAAACAATCAAGAACTTCCAGTGATTGCAGCTGCCTAGCCTTGCAAATATGACACAAGCCATCGTCAAGCCGTCCATCACCGACCTTTTTAAGCTAAAATAATACATGGTGCAACTGATATAATCCCAAGGTCAATATATGAGGTTGCCACATGAGGATCCACAAAGGCATATTCATAATTTTTGGAGATCATAGATACCTATAATTTTTCAAATGTCTCTTCGGATTAAGTCAGGCTGACATTATTTCCCTTTTCACTATTAAGAGAAGCAAATGAGTGATTACAAAGGAGCCTGCAAATTCAATCAGAACCTGAGATGATCTGGCACGTAATTTCCCCTCTTATAAAACAAAATTTCTAAAGAGCCAGATTTGTGGATTCCAATAAAATGAAGGAAGAAACTCTTTGCCAAGCTTGGGAGCGATTTAAGAAGCTACTTTGAGATGACGTTTTGGATCACATTTTTGTGGAAGGATTAGATGAAGTGTCCAAGATGTACATAGACTCCGCTTACAGAGGTATGTCCATGGAGAAACCATACAGTGAAATCCAAGCCTTGCTGAACAACTTTACTGCAAATAATCAGAACTGGTAAGGAGAAGGAGAACCAAGTAAAGCAATCAAGCCTAAGACGAGTTGTGTGATCAAAAGATATGCCTTTATAGTGTTGAGAGCCGATGTATCAAATATAGCTAATCAAGTTGGAAAGCTCTATCAAGTACAAGTGCAATCAATGCAACATATGCAACAAATGATAATTTATTATGAGTTTTGTTGGGAAGGCCACACGGGTGACCAATATTCTGCAAATATCAAGTCCATCTACTATGTAGGGCAACAAACTAGAGGTCTGATGAATCAGAATGCTCAATATAGTAACACATACAATCTGAATTGGAGAAACCATCCTAGCTTCACATGGAGTGGAAATTAGAGAAATAACATGCCTCAAAGTAATTACAATCAGTCACTGAAACTACCACAACAAGTAGAGGAAAGTTTGACCGATATGAGGAAAAGGCTTTTGGTTGATAACCAGAAGATAATGTCCGACAATCAATAGCTGCATACGTAGTTCAGAAATCTAGAGAGGTAATTTGGGAAGATGGCTAATAATCAAAACACTAGACCTCCGGTAACTCTCCCAAGCGATACAGAGAAAAATCTTCAAGTCAATGCTGTTACTTTGAGGAATGGGAGAGAATTAGTAGAAGTGCTTAAGAAGAAAAAAGAGCCATCTAGTCTCAAAGAGGAAAGAGTGCCAAAACCCATGGAGGTGGCTGAGAAAAACATAGTTTAATCTGAGCATGTAGCAGAAAGGGTATGACCCCTTTTCCTCAAAGGCTAAAAAAGAAGAATGATGACCACATGTTTCACAAATTCTAGATATGCTGAAGCAGATACATTTGAACATCCCTTTAGTGGACATGATATGTGATTTCCTAAAATATGCTAAATATATCAAGGACATAATGGCAAATAAAACGAGGTTAACTGAGCTTGAGACTATCGCAAACACTAAAGAGACTTCAAGGATCCAACAAAAGCTTCCGCAAAAGCTTAAGGATTCGGTAGCTTTACCTTCCCTGTGAGGATTGGTGAAGTTCATGTGGGTATAGCTCAATGTGATTTGGGTGCAAGTATAAAATCTAATGTTGTTATTAGTGTTAAAGCAATTAGGCTTAGGAACTCCATTACCTACCAAGGTAATGCTATAATTGGTTGATTATAGTTTGCATACTCGACAGGGTAATCGAGGATGTGTTACAATAGATCAGAAAGTTTATCTTCCGTAATGACCTGACCGATCGTTTTGAGCTTTAGCATTATGTTCAGTCGTTAGAGGTCTTGAGTGGCTTCATATTGCATATTATGACTTACTTACTTGGTCGGATTTGATTTTTAGATATTTCGAGACTTATTTGGATGAGTGATTCTCATTTTAGAAGCTTAAGTTAAAAATATTGACCAGGTTTGAATTTTGTGAAAACGATCCCAGAATGGTATTTTGATAAATCTAATAGGTTCGTATAGTGTTGGACTTAGGCGCATACCCAAAATTGAATTCAGAGGTCCGTAGGTTGGTTTGGTTTGTTTTGCCAAAAGATGGCAATGTAAAGGCTTAAAATTTTGATAAGTTTGACCGTAGGTTGACTTCTTGGTTATCGGGTTCAGATTTTGGTTTTGGGACTTGGAGTAGGTCTGTTTTGTTATTTAGAATTTGTCTGCAAAGTTTGTCATCACTCCGAATTGATTTGATAGGAATCGGATGTGCGCCTGTGTATTTAGTTCTTAAGTTTAATTATATATTTCATGTGTTTTGATGTCCGATTCATGGGTTTGGATTTTATTTTTGTGATTTGATCACACGAGCGAGTTCGTATTATATTTTCAGACTTGTGTTGATGTTTAGTTTGGATCCCCGAGGGCTCGGGTGAGTTTCAGAGTGTTTAATCTCTGCTGGATTTGCACATATGCTTCAGGTCTCGCATTTGCGAGATATGGATTGTATTTGTGACTCACGTAATTTTGAGGAAGGGATAGCATTTGTGATGGTGACTAGGGTCCGTTAGGATCGCATTTGCGAACATTTTATTCACTTTTGCTATGGGGATCTAGGTTAGGCAGTGATCGCAATTGCGATCATTAGGTCGCTTTTGCGATATGTTCAACCTTCGCATTTGCGATGATATCGTCGCATTTGCGACATCAGCAGGGGTGTGAGGAGTGTCACTTTTTCAATCATTCTTCGCATTTGCGCAGTTCAGGTCGCATTTGCGACACCTGCGCCTAAACATAACAATTGTAAGTCGGGATTTTAGTCTCATTTTCATATTTCAGAACCCTAGACTCGGTAGAAGGCGATTTGGAAAGGATATTTTCATATACATACATTGGGTAAGTGGTTCTAATTAATTTTTAACTATTTTACATGATTATATATGAGATTTAACAATTTGTGAGAATCAAAGTGCAATTTGAGAAATTTTGTCTAAGTTTTGAAAAATAAGAATTTGAGTTTTAAGAGTCGATCTGGACTCGGGTTTTGAAAAATAAAACACATATATGGACTCTTGGGGTATGGGTAGTCGAAATCTACCCTTGGATCCGGGTTTTGATCGGGCGAGCCCGGGGTTGACTTTTGTTGACCTTTGGAGAATGGTACAAAGATCATACCTTTACTTATTAAAATTGATTTGTCTTGCATTATTTGATGTTATTAAGTCGATTTTGGTTAGATTGGAGCCGAGCGGAGGTGCATTATAAAGGAAAAGCTATTTTCGAGTATTGATTGAGGGCTTTTGAGGTAAGTATCTTGTCTAACTTTGTGTGGGGGAACTACCCCGTAGGGATTGGTTTTGTTTTCACTATTTGAGTTACGTGGAAGATGTGTACACGAGGTGACGAGTGTGTACACAGTCGTATATGTGGAAATTCGATATGTCTAGACTCTTAGGTTTCTTATGTATATTAAATTGAAGTTGTTCCATCATGTTATATCCTCCGTTGTTGAATTTAATCTTATATACCTTATTTGAAGTTGTTGGTTCATGTTAAATATTTTATTGCCAAATATACTCACACATGCATGCTTTAACTGTAGTTGTTGCCCCTTTATTGTCATGTTACCTCTTCCATAGTTGATTATTCTCATTTGAAGTCGATGTTACGTGTTATCTCTCTCATTGTTGAACTACTCTCACTTGAAGTCATTATTACTTGTTATGTCTTTCATTGTTGAGCTTATTCTTCTGTTTCCTTGTATTGTTGTAATTCTTGTGTTGATTTACTTGTCGTATCCTCGTGTTATTATTGTTCTTGTTGTACTTGGTGTTGTTGAGACATGGTCTATATGTGGTTGTGGTAATTGGAATTGTTGTTATGGAAACGTTGTGGTATATGAGCACATATGGTGCAAGTTGTTTTATTATGTTGTTATGTTTTTGGCACATGTGGCATTATTGAGAGGATTGTCGGGGTGTTTGCACATGAGTTGTCCGTGCTATTGATATTATTAATATTTGCACATGCGGCATGACAAGGCGGGCTATATATATTGGGTTTGCGCATGTGGCGAGACAAGGTGGGATAATTACTATGCGTGTGGCGAGACAAGGCGGGCATTTACTTTATTGTTGCACATGTGGCAAGACAAGGGGGGCTATGTTGGGGATGATTTGTGATGGCCTAGGGGCACTGTCATTTATGATATTTGTGGGGCGGTGCGACCGTCTTGTATGAGTCAGGCATATTACGCATTTTTGTGTGTTGTTTCCATTGTGCTATTCAGTGTCTCTCATCTTACTTGTTGACTCGAGTTGTGGTAGTACACTTGCACAAGCATACACCATATTCTGTCACCTATTACAGTTAGGAGTATAATTCTTGATGTCCATTGATCATGTAAATGTACTCTGGTATATATGCCTTCTGTGTGAGATATTGTTACTATTGGCACGTGAGTAGTCCGTGTGGGTATGTGGTCATTGTTAATGGTATTAGCACGTGAATAGTCCGTGCGATTGTGATTTATTATTTAGGCACGTGATGCTAAGTGATTCTGATCCGTGATTTGGGATCCGTGAGGTGTGATACCTCGGGGTGATTCCTGTGTAAACCTTGTGTAAGAACAATTAATTATTCGGTTATTAATTGTTTTTCCTTACTTGGTTTCATTGGGACTTTAATTGTGTTCTGATTACTTTACGACCTTAGTACCCGTTTACTCCCTGTTGCTATGTGATGCTTCTACTTTCCACCTGCTAGTGTTATATTGTTAATTCTTTCCATGTTTAGCTTTATATTGATTTTCATTCATCTGTTAGTTTTATATCAATACTTGTACATGTTTTTATGTCTAGTAGGTGTCTTGACTGTACCTCATCACTACTCTACCGAGATTAGTCCTGGTACTTATTAGGTACCGTTATGGTGTACTCATACTACGCTTGCTGCATATTTATGTACAAATCCAGGTACCTTATAGTGTGCTGGTGACTAGATAGCTGATCGTGTATTGCCGTGGAGAATTCAAGGTATACCTGCTATCGCGTTCGCAGGCTCCGGAATCACCTTTTGGAGTTTTACATTGTTACTATTTATTTCTATTCCGAACAGTGATTATTTGATATTCTACGTTACACTTAGAAAGACTTATGACTTGTACGACCAGTTTTGGGGTATTGTATATCTATTGATAATTGTTGGCTATGTATAGCAATTACTGGTTCTTATTTAATGATTGATTGGTTTAAATCTGTCACTAACTCTCTATGTGTTAGGCTTACCTAGTCCAAGGGACTAGGTGCCATAATGACTCCTAGGTAGGGATTTTGGGTCGTGACAAGTTGGTATAAGATCTCTAGGTTAGGTGCTACGAGTCATAAGCAAGTTTAGTAGAGTCTTGCGGATCGGTAAGGAGACGTCTGTACTTATCTTTGAGAGGCTACGAAACTATTAGGAAACTTTACTTCTTTCATTCCTATCATGTGAGTTTATTGATTTCGGAGTTTGAGCCTTTGTCATTCTATTCTCTCACAGAAGGTGAGGACTTGAGCTGTAGTTGCCAATGATGTTGCCTCCTAGAGCCAGTGTTTCTAGGGGCCGAGACAGAGGCCGAGGCAGATGAGGAGCACGTGCTACAGCTAGAGCAGCTGCCAGAGCAGCAGCTAAGGAGCCACCAGTAGCTCCGGTTGGGGGACAGGCACCGAAGGCGCCTATTGTCACCCCTGGACTTCAGGAGACTTTAGTGCAGTTCCTGAGCATGCTTGGTATATTGGTTCAGGCGGGATTGATTCCAGCTGCACCAGCTACTTCACAGATTGGGGGAGGAGTTCAAACTCCCGCCTCCCGTAATCCAGAGCAGCGGGCTCACATTGGTCAGGTTCCGGGTGTTATGCCGGTACATCTTGTTATTCCGATTCAGCCTGAGGTCAAGCTAGGGGCATCAAAGGAGGAACAGAAGAGACTTGAGAGGTTCAAGAAATATGATCCACCTACTTTCTGTGGCACAGCTGCCGATGGTGCACATGGTTTTCAAGAGAAGTGTCACCGTATTTTCGCACCATGGGTATTCTGGAGGTGAGCAGAGTTGCTTTTCTACATTTCAGCTTTCAAGGGCAGCGTATCGGCGGTGGCAGGTTTATAAGGAGGCTAGGCCAACTGATACAACACCACTCACTTGGACTCTGTTTTCAGAGATATTTTTGGGTAATTATTTTTCCCAGACCCTCAAGGATATGTGGCGCATAGAGTTCGAGCAGCTGTGCCAAGGCACTATGACAGTGTCGGAGTACGCCATCAGATTCAGTGAGCTGTACCGACTTGTACCCACCTTGGTTCCTACATTCAGAGAGCGAGCCTGCAAATTTCTCGAGGGTCTTAGTTATGGTCTTAGATTCAGTATGGCTCGAGAGTTGGAGACAAATACTTTGTTTCAGCAGGTTGTAGGATCGCTCGCAGGTTGGAGGGTATGCGAGGTTGAGAGAGGGAGGACAGAGAGGCTAAGAGGCCTCGTGGACTAGGAGTATCTACTAATCCCTATTTTGAAGGCGGGGCGCATCATGGTAGAGGCTTTGTGGGTCAGCCAGTTCAGTTTGTACTTCAGGCTTTACATGGTGTTTCAGATATCCATGGGTCCTAGAGCACCTGTACCGGGAAGCTTCCACAGCCACGTCAGCGGAGAGGCTGCTTTGAGTGTGGGGATACTAGCCACACGGTGAGAGATTGTCCCAGACTCCAGACGGGTGTGTCACACCAGAGTATTCAAGTTATGGGTTCCGCTCCATTTCCTATTATACCTGCACCGCCAGCTAGGGGTGGAGGTCAAGCGGGTAGGGGTTATTAACGGCCAATTTTGACCCTCCCTTTTAAAATTAATTTATTTATACTTATTGATTTACAATAAATATGTTGAAAATGTTTTGTAATCAATAACACCTATTTTTATAAATTAAGTAATTAATAATGTTAAAATCAATAGTATAGTATTATATAATTATAAATATATTACTCTTACTATGTTGAGACTATTAAAATAATATTTATATTCATTACATAGGTCTTATAATAAATTTTAAATGTTACTCCTTAAATTTAGTAAATTAAATTACTATTTCAAAATAATCTGAAATTAGTATTGGAAAATAAGATATTTTAATAATTAATTAATTACATTAATTAGTTGTGTATTTGATGATTATTATTTTCGTTACATTTTATTGAAATTAGTTAAGTTTAATTAAATTTATTTTAAAGAGGTTAAAGATTAGAAGCTACAATTGTAATTCCTTAATTAATTACACAATGGCTATCTTTTAAATTAATTCCAGCCCAAATACCAGGCCCAAATCCCATCTGACCCAGTCCACATCCCCCTTCCGTCTCTCCACTTTGGCAATCCACCCCAACATATTTGAACAAATCAGAGCACGCCACATCACCCTCTCCACAACACTCACAAAAGAAGCACAGTCAATCTAGGCCATCATCCTTCAGATCAATGGCCCACGTTTATCTTCGTTTTTCCCTTAAAATTTAGTACCCTATCCAATTTAATCTTAGCCATTGAAAATAGAAAATATAACGGCTCTCATATATTGTTTTTAAATCTTTTAAAACCTTTAAGTGCCCAAATTATCAGGGTCGTTGATCATCAGATCCAACGACCCATATCCAATCTCCTAACCTTAACCCTCAGAGACAACCTAAATTACCCAAACCCTAAAATTATTTCTCCCCTGCCTAGCCGCCCTTATTTCCTCTTTCTCTCTGATTTCTCTCAACTCACCATGATCAAATCAGTCATAGACCTTGCACAAATTTGTGCAAGGTCACAAATCGAACAGAAAATCATCCTCTTTGCCTTCCCTATCCACGATTCTCGCCGACTCTTCCTCGTTTCATTATCCAAAATTCGAATACCCAAATTTGAATCCTAGATACAACGATACAATATCAAGTCTTCAGATTTCTCTTATGTTATGTTAAATCAAAGCATGCATGGAGCTTCTTCAGAGATATCATAATGAATATTTTATACCCAGAGGCCAAACACAGCGACCTCTAGGTCTCCAAACTTTGTCCGTTGATTTATGCTTCCAACGGTCAACCTTCCCCCCTCAGGTACATCCCTCACTGATATCAGCTCTGTTGCTTAGATTTTTACTTGATTTTGCTTGCATCATCTGGTAGTCGTCACTCTCCACTACCAAGTTTGAATCTTGCTGAAACCCTAAGCCATTAAATGAAACTATATATAGGGGCTTGATTGCTCTCACCTATCATCACCTACCAGACCTACCAAACCTAACAAGAGTAAAAAATTCTCATCGGTTTAGAAGCATAGTTTTCTTTTCTGATTAATCTCTATTCCTTTTGTTTCCGAGTTGCTTTACTGCTTAAGATCTTGAAACTTTGATTTTCATACGGCTAAGTTAAAATTTTATTTGGTCTGCTTCCCTAGAAAAGGTCAGTACACTTCCACCCTTTCTCTTTTGACTGTCTTATTCGAATATCATGAACATGCTGTTGTCTTTTATTAGTTGTCTTCATTTATAATATTTGTCATTAGTGTATAGATGTCATTTCCAGCTTATGATGATGTGTTGTTAACCTATGGTCACATGTTATGCTTGAGTATCCTTAATCAGTATTTACTAAGTTATTATGTGACCTTGATGGCTTCTATTGTGTATCAAGTTGCCTATGTGATTAAGTTACTTAACATGCCTTAACGAATTCTCATATTTGCCTAGACTCTAGATTTTCTTTTAATGATTCTGCGGTGATCTTTATCCCTACCACACTACTGTTTTGCAATGTTGTTGTTCTGTAGTTGAGGTTGTTCTTTTTATAATTCTAACTAGAATAGACATGACAACTCATAGTTTAATCCTTCATCACTTAGCTGAAGCATGAGAAGTTTAAGTGTCTAAATACTCTCCTTCTTTGTATAAGTATTTGTTAACTCTAAGAGAAACTTCTGAGTCAGTACTATGAGAGTCTTATGTCTTTGCTTAACTGCTCATCACATCTCTAAGCCTCTTTATGTGGAACTGTTTCACTAAGGTAACTAGGTCAACTCTTGTAATGCACCAAAAACCATTTTTGCATATGTTTGTTATGATCAGGTTATCTTTCATATATTAGGTTATAGTCATGTTAAGTGTTAGCTATTTCATAATCTGGGTGTAACTCCATCATATTTAGATGATAATCTTAGTCTGTACAGCTGGGTTAAGACTGCTTAGTATGATGTCTTCCCTGTCTTTGACCCTTAGTGACATTGTTGACTTGATTTTATAATGAATAAAACTCATCCTGTTTTTGTAAGATCATGACATTAGTTGAAATATCTATATTATAGTTGAATGAAAGTTCTGTATGTATCACTGCATATCTCTCATGATTTCATGCTTCTGTTCACTGTCTTAAAACTGCATACAGTCTTCTCTTTCACATTTAATCTGAATTGAACCTAGTCTATGAATTTTAAGAGGAACTCTTTATTACTACTACTTGGATACAATAGTTTGCCTATTTCCTAATAAGATTAACACTCATATAAAGAAGTGATTCTGCCATCATTTACAAAATGAGTTAAGACTGATAGTCTTTGATCCTGTTAAGCTCTCTTAGGAATTCCATTTTTTGATCTGCAAACTGTAGTCATGTTATAAGCTTTGATTATATTCTAGATTCTCTAATAATACCTGTAGAGACTTCTAACCATGAATGTTTGTCTGAATCTTGTTGATGCTTTTAAAAGTCTCAAGTAATATTGTTAACCTATGTATGCAAGACTTGAGTTAAACCAATTTGTGATTAGTCTGCTAGGGCAAAGGCATCTGTATTTCTGGGTTGTTGTATATCTAAACTGTGTACTCTCTATCTACCCTTAAATGTGTGATCCCAGGTGTTTGGTTCTTTAGCAGTAACATTATAGTGTTCCTTCCTCTATGTGTGTTTGGAATTTGACCTTCAGACCTGTTCAATGTGTGTTTCGTTCAATTGGAAACATAGTTATAAAAATGTAAATGTTTCTATGATCCTTATGCTATTCTATTAAGAAGGGTATATTTCTGTGGTGTGGTGTTTTGGTGATTGATTCACATTGAAAGTGCCTCAGTGGCACTTAAACCTATATGGAAGAATGAGTCGTTAGTGGTTAAGACTATTTGGGAGTAAAGTTTAACTTTTGGTTGGGCTACTCTCCCCACCCCAAGCATTGCCCTGGGCCTTGAGACCCTTGGGAACTTTGAAGTTTCAAGGGATTCAAAGAGGGATTCAACCTTGAGTGGAACACTCTCCTTAGCCCTTAATTCATTGATATTTGCTATTCTCTTTGGGTTTAGTGTTTAATGACAACGAAAGGTTTTCAATGTGGATCACTTGTTATACATAACTACTACATTAGTATGACTTTCCTAGTATTTAAATACTGTTAGCCACTTTCTTTTATTTTTGCTTGCAAGTTTTATGCATGAACATGTATAGAGTGTTATCTAATGACCTTCTTTTTTCCTTTTTTGAACATGTACAATTGTTTGGGCCTACTGAGTTCTTAAGGAACTCGGGCCCAAGTCCAGCATTGCTATATCTTGGAAGTTCAAAGTCAGTTGTTGCCCGTCCCTATATTGCTGGTCCTGCCTCTTTAAGGCCCAAAAACTAGAGTCTTTCTTTTCCCTCTACTCCTTTATTATTTACTGCTTTCGCTATTCTATAGCTTTACTATTTTGTTGTCTTTTATTGTGCTCCTGTTGTTGTTTTATCTTACATCTATACAACAATTATATATTGGATTGAATGCATTACTTTATGTCTTAAATAATATAAAATAACTTAATCAAGCCTTAAAGAACATAACATTAAAAGAAGCATTAGTTAGTAACTAATCCCCTATTTGCTAATCATAAGTTATTTATATTATTAATCTACTATGCTTTGCTAACTCTTCTTAAGATTTTGAAGCCCAAAACAAAAAGCTTAGCAAGAGACGGCAGTCCCTATTTCAAAAGGAAAAATCAGAATTTAATCGAAAGTTCGAATTTCTAAAAGGAAATTAACTCTTTCGAAAAGCCAAGGTGCTGCCGCCCCAAATAAAGATTTTCAAATGGTTCCTTCAAATATTTGAAATCCAAGGTATATATTAGGCTTACTTTCATAACATCTTCGTCTCATTAGAGTAATATGAACATCCATGCTTTAGGAACAAAGTGTTTTATAACTCAGCTCTTCTTTTCACATGTTTTCTAAAATACAAACATTACATACTTTTTAAAGCTCTTTATATATACTAACACAATTTCCTCAAGACTCCTCTATAAATTCATACCTTTTTTAAATTACACACTTCCTTCGTAAATGTTGCCCTAATATATAGTAAGTCGTACCTATTTAAACACTAGTTAAGCATAAAACAAACAATTAGTCCCAAATCTAGTCTAAGTCCTATGGAGCTAGCTCAAGTATATTTTAAGGGGTGCCTAACATCTTTCCTTAGAAGAATATGACCTTTAGTAATAAAATAGATACCCGAGAATACCTTTAAGTATTAGGTGGCGACTCATTTTCATCAACAACAGAGAAACCACAAGTTGAATCTTATTTTGACTAGTGCAAAATAGGGTATAACAGGGGTCGTCCTAGAGGGGGAGGCCAAGTCCATTGTTACGCTTTTCCTAGTTGGACGGAGGCTACTACACCAGATGATGTCATTACATGTATGATTTCGGTTGGTTATAGAGATGCATTAGTATCGTGTCGATATGGTCCCATTTATTGGTAAGATTCATCCTACCTTGCTTTATATGTAGTTATGTTTTGTGATTCTTGTACTATGTTCATGTGTTCATGCCATTTTGGGAATTCTATTGTGATAGCCTATGCCTATCATTATGGTTTGGGTTCTACTGGGGTTCACGAGGCTTGGGTGGACTTTATGTTAGCTAATACCGTAGGTTTTGATGTGATTTTTGGGTGGTTTGTCCACGACTTGCGATTTGGGTATTCTACAGGTGTGAGAAGTTTGTTACGTGTTGTGGATTTTGTTCTACGAGATTGAGTTAGTAGAGTATTTTAGATGTCGAGATGTTTATTTTACTTGTGATTCCCAGTTGAGGATGGGAACCTGGTGTTCTTTGTGGATAGGCATGTTTGTATCGAGCTATGTGCCGCGGTGAGGTTAGGTTAGGGTAAGGTTCGTTATGGTTGCGTGCGCCTTGATTCTTCCTTGTGGATTAGCTACGTAGTATGGTATCGATTGGGAGTTGTACTTGTTTGGCATGTTTGATGGTTCTATCATATGTTTCTCTTTTTTCCATGGAACTTGAGTGAGTTTGGGACGTGTTTAAGATCATTTTGGAGTATTTTGGTTGAGGCTGGTCTGTGGCAGGATCTGGTGTGATCGCACCTACGAAGCTCTTGGCGCAGGTGCAGACATGTGGTCGCAGAAGCGAAGAAGGGATGAGTTTGGGGATTCTGCAGAAGCGGACTTTTGGATGCATCTGCGGTAGAGCAGAAGTATTCGCTTGGGGTGCAGATACGAGAAGATGCACATAAGCGGATTATGGCTCACACCTGCAATATCGCAGAAGCGAAAATGTTTCCGTAGGTGCTAGGGTCGGGCCTAAGTGATTTTCTACAGAAGTGGAGGTTGCGTAGCAAAAGCGATGCCATAGAAGCGGCTATTGGTTCGCAGATGCGAAAGTGCTTGGGCAGGTTCTATATACTTCGAGGGTTTCTTCATTTATTTACATTATGAGTTGGGAAACTCGATTTTGGACGATTTGGGAGAGGATTTTCAACACATGGATTGGGGTAAGTATTTTCTACTCGGTTTTGATTATATTCCATAATTCCATCTTCGATTTTGACATTTGATTGATTATTTTAAAAGAGAAATTAGGGGTTTTGTCTAAACTTTGCTAAAGTGAATTATTATGTTTTGAACATCGATTCGGAGTCGGATTTGAGTGAAATTAGTTTGGTTGGAATCATAATTGAATGACTTATCGGAATTTATGAGTTTTTCAGGTTCTGAGATGCAAGCCCGAGTTTGACTTTTTGGTTGACTTTGAGTTTCTGATTATGGATTTGACATTTATCGCTTGGGTTTGTTTCCTAAGGCATTATTTGATATTTTGAGTTTCTTTTGGTTATATGCTTTCCATTTTGAGGTTAATTCGTGCGGGGTAGCATTTCTAGAGTGTTGTTTGGCTTGCTTGAGGTAAATATCTTATCTAAACTTTGTTGAGGCACTAGTTGCCTGAGTTATTTGTAATAGCTACGTGTTATGGGTGCGCATATATGTAGGGTTTGAGCCCATGTATGAGCACCGAGGTATTTATCCATGCTCGAGATTGTGCTTAGGTTATGATATGCCTTGTATTAACTCTTAAGTTTTAAGCTGTGATGTTTCACATATTTGTAACCTTTTTGTGAACTACTTGATCCATATTTAAGGTTACGTAGAGACCAATTTCCTGAATGAACATGATAATTGTTATTTTCGTGATGAAATTTCTGATTTGAGCTATGATAGCACACTTTGCATATGCCTACACTTAGCATGTCGTATATACCAGTCCAGGAGCATGAGATCTGATTTTCATTCATCATATACATGTATTCTTATAAATTTGCTTCTGCTTGATATGATTTGGACTGGATGCCTGTGACTACGCTGGGCGAATTGTGTTGTTATACCCATGACCACGCCGGATGGATTGTATTGTTATGCTTGTGACCGCGCCAGACGGATTGTGATATAGCCTGTGACCATGCCGAGTGGATCCGTTATGTTGATCATGTGACCACACCGGGCGGATTATGATATTGAGCCTATGACCACACCCAGCTGGTAGCACGTTGAATTGCCGTGCTTGCGTGTGGATATGGATTCATCCCCCTAGGGTCACCCTCTCATGTGCCTTCTTGATGATATACACACGGATTATGAGACACCGTCAGGTTTCTGGTTAATGTGAGCTGTCGGAGAGCTGGTTATTGTTATTTGGACCGGGTTGCACACCGCAACATGCCTTATTGGCTTATTGTTATATCGATCAGGTTGCGCGTTGCAATCTTTACTTGTAGTTTCCTTGGCTGTTTACCTGATTTACTTGCATATCTTCTTTATATGCTGGATTGTTAACGGAGTAGAACACTTCAAAACAAAGAATTATGAGCAGCAAAGTGGTTTTTACCTGTGATTTCCTGATTTGATCATATATCTGATCTATACTTGTTTAATTTATGAACTGTAAAGGGATAATGAGTATCATTTATAATTCTTGCTTCTATTACCTCGTCGAGGTTAGTTATGATATTTATTGAGTACAGGAGGTCAATTATACTCAAACTACACTTCTGCACCTTGTGTGCAGATCTTGGAGCCGATGTTGCTGCGTATGGTGGGAGCTGGCATTGGAGACGTACCTGATTTCCGGACATGGCTACCACTTGTCCTTGGTAATTTTGAATTTGTAATCTGTTATTTGCGTTTCAAACAGATGTTGTATTTATTTCATACTAGCCTTGTAAATCTATATCTTAGTGGCTCATGACTTGTGCTACCAATCTTTGAGTTATTGTATAAGAATTCATTTATTTCATCATTTATTTTTTAGAAATCTCATTTGGATTGTGTTTATTTTTATTTGGCTTACCCAGCGGGTTGGGTTAGGTGACATCAATGCTAGTTGGATTTTGGGTCGTGACAATGGTTTTCCAAATAAAACTCGTTATCTCACTCGATGCTTTACTATTTTAAATGGCTATAACATTTTTACTTTAATTGGGTTCTAAAATTATACTCATTACCCTATCGGATGTTTACTTTACTTAAACATTGTTATCATGTTTTACTTTTAACAAATTTTATATTTTATTAGTTAATTTATATGATGTTTTACTTTTTTGAAACACGATATTTTTAATTTATTAATTTCTAAGCTAAACTCATTTGATACTCTATTTTGTATAACTTGTATTTTATTTTACTTTATTTGATTTCTAAAATAAACTTACTATCTCATTTGACGTTTTACTTTATTTCACAATGTTATTATGGTTTATTGTGTTTAAATAAATATCTATCGATCATTTTAATTGATATTTGACACGAATACAATGTACATGGTAGCACGTGGGCTTGCAGTACGAAGGTGATTGATATTGTGTACACGAGATTCCAGACGTGTAAGATTTGAAAATTTTGACTTATGATTTGTGGTTACGAGATATGGTGCCTCAGGTAATTCTTGTTGCAAGTCCATGCATAGGGAAAGCTTTGATTAATTAAGTTGTCGTCTGTTTTCCTTATTTGATTTCATTTATATCTCTTATGTGTTCTGATTATGTTGCTGCTTTATGAGCCGTCTACTTCTTGCCGCTATTTGTGCTTCTATTATTATTATTGTTGGTTGTAAATCAATAATCTTTTCGTTGTTAGTCTTATATTGATGTTCTTTCCATTGTTAGCTTTATGTTATATCTTGCACAAGTTTTTATGTCTAGTAGGATTTGGCCTCGTCGCTACTCTAGCGAGGTTAGGCTTGTGACTTATTGGGTACCACTATGGTGTACTCATGCTATATTTTTGCATATTTTTGTACAGATCCAGGTACTTCTGACTGAGTTAGTTTTGAGACTTATGTCAGCGTAGCTGGAAACTTCAAGGTATATTGGCCTGACGTTCACAGCCCCTGGAGTTACCTTCTTTTGTCTTTCATTTCCACTGTTTACTATTATTCGAGGGCAGTTATGTAATTAATATTCCTAGTTACTCATAGAAAAGCTTATGACTTGTACTTCTAATTTTGGGATTGTACGATTGATGTTGGATCAACTATGTTATTTCAGTTATTAATTAATATTTTGCAGTTAAGTTGGTTAAATTTCGTTAATTCTCAACATGTGTTAGACTTACCTAGTGACTTATGTGCCATCATGATTCCTAAGGTGGGATTTTGGGATCGTGATACATTCTCTCACTTGAGAGACCACATTTGCCGCCAGCCCCCATCTCTCAAACTCTCTCTCGTCTGTGGTGGCTGCCGCCGGATTTGACCACCGGTCGGCCAGCTACCTCCCCAACTACCCCCTCATCATCTCCCTTTGCTCCATCTCCGTCGACTATGGCTTTCCCAACAGCCAAGACCTCGCTGTCCCTCGTTCGCCCTCGCTCTTTATGTTACTATTGTCTCTGCCGCCGGAGGTGATGACCAGCTGGGCGGCAACGCCATTAGCGACCACTCGACCCCTATTGTCTCCCCTATTCTTCTTATCCTCTTCCTCTGGTTTCTATCATTTAGTTGGGTGTTGCCATAGAAAATTACAGATCCGGAGTTTCTTCGTCGAAACTCTCGGATTGCCGGCAACGCAACACCGGTCACCGTCGCGCCACTACGCAGTCGCCTCGACCTTCTTCCTTTACTATTTTTGGATCTAAAATCGTAACTATTTTCTTTTCTATGCAGGTGTTTGGCCGGATTCGGCCATGAGTCCTTAGATCTGGCCGGAAAACTGAAATTCCGGCAACCCTTGGGTTTCGTTGTTACTGCTCCCGTTGTATTAACACTCATCAACCATCCATTGTCTTGTTCTTCAAATATTATTTTGCTAATCCTTGCCTTCTTGGATTGATTATTGGAGATTGATGATAATGTTTGTTCTAGTTTTTTTTTTCTTGCGTGCTAGAGGTTTTTGTTTTCACTCGGAACATTACTGATCATCGGAACTTTGTTCCATGGCTGTTCGATTGTTTCCTATTGTTTGGCATTGCATTTAGATGGCGGCTGTTTATGAATAATCTTTAGAGGGATTTTCCATTTTTGTTGCATTTAGATGGCGACTATTTGTTGCATTTCTTTACTGGTTCTATTTACTCGGATACTTCAAGAATACTACACTTATTGGATGATGTAATTGCAACAAATATTGTCATACAGGCCGATAAAAATAAAATAACTACCGTGTTATTGAAGCTGTGACCCGCCGATTGACCCTCCGGACCGGGCCCGCAATAATGAGGTGATGATGATAAACATCAGAAAGAGAAAAGACGACAACGTGATGAGCCAACAACACTTTGGATGGCGACACGGTTGATCACCGTAGTCGCAACCAAGTGGTTCCCGTTCTTATATTTAGATGAAAATCAAAATCATCCGAGCCTCCTATAATATTTTTAACTATTTTCCAAAAACTTTTTCAAAATCATTTTCAAACAATTTTCCCAAAAAATATTCAAATCATTTCCAAAAACATTTTCGGAAAAACATGTTAAAACCAAAAATCATTTCAAAACATGTCGTTTAATTTGTTTTACCTTATGTTATTTTTCTAAAAATTTTATTTCTCTTGTCTTGCGAGGTACTATCATACGGAGTTGCTTTCGGAAGACGACTCTTGAAGACGAAAAGATAAATTTTCGTCAAGCTTCCCGCTTTGTAACTTCCCTTCTTGGATGTACAGCCATAGATAAATATCGTATTTGTTAGTTTACTTGATATTTGCATATTTTTCAATTCTTAGGATGAGTTGCATTTAGTTCATAATCCGGTTAACATACAATGTTGTCCATTTTATAATTCGTTAAGCTTATATATACATATTTAGGATGTCGAGTATATTTCATAACTTGTTTGGTTAATTGGGATAGATATGCATGTAATTAATTAAATTCGTTACATATATAATAAAAATAAAAGGTATTGCATCTTCTTTCTCAAAACAAATAACCTTATACTCTTTTTACAATTATACTAGGATGTTTTCAAACCAATCTACTCGTATATTATTTTTGTTTTGCCTTAAAATCGGACAACAATTAAACTTATAAGTGATTTTAAGGATATGCGATTTCACTTGGCACAAACTAATAAATGTCAGAATTAATACTAGGGATTAATTGTAAATAAAGCTAACCAATATGATGAACAACCACGGCCCTCGAGTTAGACCGCCCTCGAACCAACCAAGTATGCTATTAAAAAGTATGGACTTTAACAATAGAGCTTGCAAGAGAAAATATGATATATTGCCTTATTGTGCATGAATGCATGTTGGTTACAAAATAATTAAGACCCTATTTATATAGCAGATGAACCGTATTTATGGTATATTTCTAATTACAGAAGTAAATCACACGATAGGCTAAATATCGGATCCCAACTCGATATGTGCCGCGATTTTCGCTACGATCCTTGCTCGATCACGGATATCTCGGCTTTCCTTTATTCGGCGTAATAGGCCTCCTTCGATCTTGCTCTTTCTCGCTTCGGTCCTGAATTGACCTCGATCCTGATCGGTCAGCGATCCACGAGCTTATCAATCCATCTTCGTACCATGTTCCGATATAACTAGGGGCCGATCCTTGATCTTCCGTCCCGATTTCGGTTAGTCGTATAAAATTAGGCAAGCCCGATTCTAATTGTATGCAGATAGTCCCCTCATTTTTTGGAGTGCAATGACAAGAAACGAATTGAGTCTTCAAATCTACTCTCGATTTATCAAGTCGTAAGCATTGTGACGTAAGCGGCAGGGGTGATTGAAACGTCCCATCGGTTCAGTTTCCCAGGCATTTATGGCGCGTCAGTTGTCGGTCGGCCACTAGCAACGTTGAACAGTCACCGTGGAACCCATAGATAGTTCTTTTTTCCACTCCTTCAAATTTTACTTTCAATCTCTTCTGCTCTAATCTTCAAAGCTCTTTGCATTCCTCAAGTTCCTCATTTGCAAATCTTCAAGTTTTATTGCTAACCTCTTTTTTAAAACACCAAATATCCTAATCCCTGTTCTTCCTTGTTCATAAAAATGGCTAATACCTCTAAAACTGTCCCTCATAAGGAAACCGCCTCTTCATCAAAGTTCGCCGGCACCGCGGCCGCAACGGAACGTCCCCTTGAGGACTTCGTTCCGACGGAGTGTGCTACTACTGCTGATTTCAAGGTGGAGAACACATCCCCGATTTCGGGTCGATTTGAGCCGATGTCGAGGTACGTGTGTACGATTACGGAAGGTCTCCTCGAGATGTAAAGGAGGAGTGCAACTGGGTAGGAAAGGCTGTAGTAATTCCTGCACCCGAGGAATCCATCACAACTCACGTGGAGGGGTATCTAAGTATCTATGCTTACCCCTTCACGGTAGCTCCCTTAGATCCCATTATCGTCGCCTTCTGCAAAAGGTACGATGTCACTCTAGGTCAAATCCATCCTTCGTTCTGGAGGCTCGTAATCCTTTTTCAATTCTTTGTAAGCAAGATTGACGGCCATCCTTTTACCCTCAATCACCTCATGCACTTTTACGGTCCACGGCTTTATCGTGGAGGCTTGATCAAGCTTCACTGCCGAGCCACCAAACTCCCATTCTCGAGTTTAGATAAAACCCACGACCAAGGTTGGATGTGCAGATTTGTCCGTATAAAGACTTCAGATCTAATCCCTGCCGAAGACATGCCGTTCCCCGAAAAGTGGAACATGAAACATAAGTACCGTTTTGCCTTTGAATATTCATTTTGCCGTTTTGCTTCTTGCCTTCCCCTTATATAAGTTTTTTGTGTTGTAGCTATGGCCGTTGTGCCGGAAGTGATCCCCGACCTGAGGCAATGGGTCGAGAGGTTAGTATCGCAAAAATCTTGCTCCGAGCGTTCCTGGATGGAGTTATCAAAGGGCCAATGGGAGACCCATAACCATGGTAATCTTCTTTCCTTAGAAAGTTTTCTATTCGGGTTTTGTTATTGTATTTACTTATATTTGTCATTTTGCAGGTCTCGGGAAGGATGCGGCCATGAGGCCCCCCTCTGCTGAAGGATAGGCACTTCTCCCCCCATCCGCACTGAAATCGAGCAAAGAGAAGAAGAGAAAAGAGGTTCCGAGTTGTCCAAGCTCGGAAAAGAAAAAGCCGGTCAAGAGGCCCCGTAAGCCTAAGGGAAATGTCATCCACATATGCCTGGAGTCCGCCCAAAGGTTAATGGATGGGACCGAAGACAAATACTAAGACGAAGAAGAAGAAAACTCTGAATTGATGACTCGTATGTGAGCTGGTACCGAGCTTCAAAGAACTATTGGACAGGCGGGAGCCGAAATAGCTTTGCCCCGATCCGACGAGCCCGGGCCAGAAAGAGTTGAAGATGCCTTACTTCGAGGCGATCGAGGTCGGTGAAGAAACCGAGCTCGAGGCTACCAGGAACGAAGACGATGCCTCTAAAGACCCACTTGGGGCAATAGTGATCAGGGACTCCTGCTCATTCCCTCCAATTTCGGATTCGATGATACGTGACGCTCGGGCTGCGGAGACTTGTCACGGTGAGGGAGCCCACGGAGAGGAAGCTTGTTTTTCGTGGCTATTTTGCTGACGTGGAAGATATCACCGGTTTGGGTGATTTGGATGTACCGAGTAAGAACTCGAATGAGGCGTCCTCGAGCTATACATTGACCGACCAATTCCCGTCCCCCAGCGTTGACCCCGATCATAAGCGGCCTCTTATAATCTTGATCCCGGAAGATACTCAAGTTTTCTATGCCCCTGTAGGCATGACAAGCTATCTTCAATGCTTGGTCACTGAAGAGGACCAGGCAAACATGGAAGAAGTGGACGTTGCCTATTTGTTCAACGAGGCCCAGCACGCTCTGAATCGGGTAAGTTTAAGGGTCGCTATCTTTTTATGGCTTTGAATTGCAGATATCTCTAACATTTTCTTCCTTTCTCATAGGCTTCGGTGTTGCACCACGAGGCCTTTCTCCGAATTCTAGAGGAATGCAAGGCCGAGGTCTAGGTCCTCACGGAGAAATGTGATACTTACAAGCTTCTTAGTGAGAAGCTTCAGGTGGACCTGGTGGAGGCTCGACAAGAGCGCGCCGAGATGGCCGAGCAGGTATTCTGAGTTTTTCGTGACAGCGAGGCTGAGTTGGAGATAACGACTAACGATCTATTTCTACAGGTCCGACATAGGTTTAAATAGATAAAGGACTTCCAAATGCAAATAGATGAAGTGCGAGCCGAGATCGAAGAGTTCAAGGGATGCATGGACATTCTAGCCGCACAGAAGGAAAGCTCTCAAGCAGAGCTAGATTTGGCCAAGTCACATCTTCGATATGTAAAAGAGAATGCCTCGGTTCAGGTGAAGAAGGTAGAGGAGATCGAGTCTAATTTAGCCAATTTGGTCAAAGAGCTCGAGATTGCTAGATCTGAAGTGGTCATGGCCAATTCTAAGGCCCAGGCTACTTCGGCCCAGTACAGAGTCGACGTCGAAGCCACTCTCGAGTAGGCCAGGGGCATGGTGGATCATTCGAAGTGATAGGCCCGAACAGAGGCTCTCGAAGGGGTCATTGAGCAAAGTTTTGATATATCTGCCAAACTTGAGATCGCCAAGGCTGAGGAAGCAAAGGCTCGAACGTTAGCATTTCCTGACGAGGGTTCCGAGAATGTGAGAGGATCTGGTGGAGAAGACACCAAGGGTGAAGAAACTTCCTCTGATAATGACCATGCTGCTTAGGCCTAGCAATTTTCGTTTTTGCTTTGAGGCTGATCGACCATTGTAAAGAATTTTTGATATATGAAAACTTTTTTCTTTCCATGGTTCCCGAATCCGTTGTCTTTTAGTTATTTTATGCAAATGTCAAAGTACTTTAGCGCACAGTTATATGGTTGTATTCAACGGTCCCAGATCGGACATTTGAACTTAACCTGAGGCAGTTTCTGATAAACCAGAGCAGAGTGAGATTATTTATTCGGGCTCGGAATGAGGTAATCTTTGAGTTTGATGTTCAAGCGAGAATGTTATCTTGAATTCGAAATCAGGTGGCCCTTAGGCTCGAAGAACAGTTCCCGAGTGGGAATTTATTCGAACTCGAGCTAGTATCAGAGTAAGAGTGATATTTCGAACTAGAAGTGAGAATTGCCCTTAGGCTTTCATATTTAGCCAATCTGGCCTTTGTGGAATGATCGTTTTAACATTTATTAGGCTTTCTACCCCTTTTTTGACTTTCAAGAATTCATGTTCGCAAAGGTTGTAATGCCTTAACATGAAATAATGAAGTTGTGTTCGAGAGTTCGAACAAATTCTTGCTTTAATTGCCATTCTGGGTTAAGGCATTATCGGAGTTCGATATTTATCGATGTTTTGTCTCGAAAATATCTTAATTATTAGGATTCCACCGAGGGTAGCCTTTTAGAACTGGTTGTGAAAATGTTTGGAGGCCTGTTTTGTTACGGAATTCGGACGTCTCTGAGCCGTGTTAATTTGGCCGTGGCCTTTTAATTCGGAATTTGACCCTTGGGCTTATTTTCCCGTTTTACTTTGAGCTTGCCCGTATTATCAATCCCCGAGTGGGGCGGCCGTGGCCTGTAAAAGTCGAGGTTTGCGTTTTTAAGGTCTTATAATCTCGAGATTTTAATAATTCGATCTCTTCTATTTATCTCGTCTATTCTTCGGAGTACAGTCCCCGAGTGTGGGGTTAGTTGTTCGAGCTTCAGTTGTGATCGACCCTTAAGCCTGTTTACAAAATAGATCAAAAGTATGAATTTGTAAAGTAATGTTTTTTAAGGCATGAGATATTTGGCAAGAAAAAATTACTTCTCTTAATAGATACACGCGTACATGTTTGATGTTAGGGCTTGAGCAACCTACATGGGAACGGTTCACTCGATCATTTGGCCATTACAAAATTTACCTATCGAGATCCTGCTGTCATGAGGTGATTTCCTTCAAACAAAGTTGACATTCGGGGGTGATGCCCTCCAGTATTCGAGGTTGATTATAGAGAAGCCTCGAATACTGTTGAATTGTTCTACGTTAGCATGAACAATGGTTGCCTCGTTAAAAACCTTGCCAGAAAAAATCCATTTGGGAAAGAAAATCGGTCTAAGGAAAAAAAGAGTGCAACGCGTGCTTTCAGACCTAAAGAATCCGCGTTGAAGAATCCATCGCCGTCCTCGATCGAACACCTGCAATTGGTTAACCTAAAATATAAATGAAAATGGAGAAGGTCGTACCTTAGCAATAATATCGCTTTAGGAGTGATACGTTCCAATTGTTTGGCAATTGTTCGCCGTTCATCATGCCAAGCCTGTAGGATCCCTTTCCGATGATATCGAGTACCTGATATGGCCCTTCCCAATTTAGACCTAGTTTTCCTTCATTCGGGTTTCGAGTGTTGCAGGTGACTTTCCTTAGCACCAAGTCTCCAATTTTAAAATGTCGAAGATTGGTTCTTATGTTGTAGTACCTTTCGATCCGTTGTTTTTGTGCGGCCAATAGAATGAAGGCGACCTCACGTCTTTCATCTAATAATTCTAAGCTCGTATTCATGGCCTCTTTATTCGATTCTTCTGTTGCATATCAAAACTTGAGGCTAGGTTCCCCGATCTCGACCGAGATTAGAACTTCAGCTCCATAGACCAAAAAGAACGGTGTTGCCCTCGTGCTGGATTTTGACGTCGTGTGATATGCCCAAAGAACCTCGGGCAATATATCTCTCCATTTTCCCTTAGTGTTGGTCAATTATCTTTTAAGATTTTGAATGATGGTTTTGCTGGTCGATTCGGCTTATCCGTTCCCGCTGGGATGGTATGGCGTTGATAGAATCCTTTTAATCTTGTGATCCTCGAGAAATTTAGTCACTTTGCTGCCGATGAATTATTTCCCATTGTCGCACACAATCTCGGTAGGCATGCGAATTGACATATAATGTGGTCCCAAATGAAGTCTATGACTTCTTTTTCTCTGACTTTCTCGAAAGCCTGTGCTTCAACCCACTTAGAAAAATAATCAGTCATAAATAAAATAAACTGAGCTTTACCTGGAGCTGATTGTAGAGGGCCGACGATGTCGATTCTCTATTTCATGAACGGCCATAGGGCTAAGCCCGAGTGGAGCTACTCCCCGGGTTGGTGAATCATCGGCGCATACCTTTGGCATTTGTCGCATTCTCGGGCGAACTCTTTGGTATCCTTTTCCATATCAGCCTAATAATACCCTACTCTGATAACTTTGTGAACCAGTGATTCGGCACTGGAGTGGTTTCCACAAGTGCCTTCTTGAATCTCCCGCGTGACATAGTCGGTGTCTCCTGGTCCCAAACATATCGACAATGGCCCATCGAACATCCTCCTGAATAGCGTTCCATCCTCGGCCAAGGTGAATCGTGCTGCCTTCGTGCGTAGAGTCCTTGACTCCTTCGGATCTGATGGGAGTTTCCCGTTCTTTAGGTATTCAATGTACTTGTTTCTCCAATCCCAGGTCAAGCTTGTCGAGTTTATTTCGGCGTGGCTCTTCGATTACTGTTCTCGAGAGTTGTACGAAAGTCCCCGAGTTCAGTTCATCATCCTTGACCGATGATCCCAAGTTTGCAAAGGCATCGGCCTCACCGTTCTGTTCCCGAGGTATATGTTGTAAGGTCCACTCTTTAAACCGGTGCAAAGTTACCTGTAGCTTTTCCAAGTATCTCTGCATTAGATCTTCTCGGAGTTCAAAAGTTCTGTTGACTTGATTTACCACAAGTAGAGAATCACATTTGGCCTCGATGACCTCTGCTCCCAAACTTTTAGCCAGCTCGAGACCTGCAATCATGGCCTCATATTCGGCCTCATTGTTAGTTAACTTCGAAGTTCTGATAGATTGTCTAATTATGTCACCCATGGGTGGCTTCAAAATGATGCCCAGCCCGGACCCTTTCGCATTCGAAGCATCATCTGTGAAGAGGGTCCACACCTCTGATGGCGTACCCGATTTTAATAATAGTCCCTTTTCGACCTCGGGCACGAGGGCTAGCGTGGAGTCGGCCACAAAGTCTGCTAAGATTTGAGATTTAATGGCCGTTCGGGGTTGATACTCAATATCATACTCGCCGATCTCGATGGCCCATTAGGCCAGGCGACCCGAAAGTTCGGGTTTGTGCGAGATATTGCGAAAGGGATACGTAGTTACAACATAAATCGGGTGACATTGAAAATATATTTTAATTTCCTTGAGGCGCTTATTAAAGTAAGCACTAATTTTTCTAAGTGTGGGTACCGGATCTCGGCCTCACCTAAGGTTCGACTAACATAGTAAATATGGAATTGCATACCTTGCTCTTCTCGAACTAGGACCCCATTTACTGTTATTTCCTAGACTGCTAAGTATAAGTAGAGTTGCTCGTCCGCTTTCGGGGTGTGAAGCAGTGGTGGTCTTGACATGTATCGTTTTAATTCTTCCAAGGCCTACTTACATTCTGGGGTCCATGCAAAATTGTTCTTCTTCCTAAGCAACGAGAAGAATCGGTGACTCCGGTATGAGGACCTCGAAATGAATCACCCCAGGGCGGCTATGCGCCCGATTAGACTTTGCACGACCTTTACATTATCTATGACCTTGTTATTCTAGATAACTTTGATTTTATCGGGGTTAATCTCGATTTTACGATTGGACACCATAAAGCCGAGAAACTTGCCCGAGCCAACCCCGAATGCGCACTTTTCTGGGTTGAGCTTCATGTTGTACTTCCTCAGTATATCGAAGGTTTCTTGCAAATGATTTAAATGATTATCTGCTCTCATAGACTTAACTAGCATGTTATCAATATAAACTTCCATATATTTCCCTATTTGTTCTTCGAACATTAGATTCACTAGGCATTGGTAAGTTGCACCAGCATTTTTTAGTCCGAACGACATTACATTATAACAATAGGTGCCGTATTTGGTGATGAACAAAGTCTTTTACTGATCCTCCGGGTTCATCTGTATTTAATTGTACCCGGAGTAGGCATAAAGAAAATTGAGAATCTCATAGCCGGCCATGGCATCGATCATGCGATCGATATTCGGCAAAGGAAAAGAATCCTTAGGGCAGGCCTTGTTCAAGTCCTTATAGTCTACGTACATTCTAAGTTTATTTCCCATCTTCGTGACTACTACAGTGTTTGCTAGCCATTCGGGATACTTTACTTCCCGAATGGATCCTATTTTGAGAAGTTTGGTTACCTCGTCCTTGATAAAGGCATGTTTGATCTCGGACTGAGGCCTTCTTTTTTGCTTCACCGGGCAGAATTTTGGATCCAGACTCAACTTGTGAGTGGTAATTTCCGGCGGGATCCCTGTATATCGAGGTGGGACCAGGAAAAACAATCCATATTAGCTTTAAGGAATTGAATAAGATTTTTCCTGAACTCGGGAGTTAATCCCGTGCCCAGGTATACCTTTCGATCGGCTAGATGCTCGATCAATATGATTTGTTCCAGCTCTTCGATCGTTGATTTTATGGCATCAGAATCATCGGGGATTATGAAGGATCGGGGGATCATATAGTCATCATCCTCGTAAATTTCCCGTTCCTCCAGTTGGGCCGAGGCTGGCGACTGTGGTTGCTATTTGACTTCTACCTCTCCCTTTGAATTCGATCCCTTTGTTGATGAAAGTGCCGATACCGATGTCACCTCATCGATTGCAAACATCTCCTTGGTGGCAGGTTGCTCCCCGTACACTATTTTGACTCCCTCCGACGTCGGGAACTTCAGAACTTGGTGAAGGGTCGAAGGCATTGCCCTCATATTATGGATCCAAGGCCTTCCGAGCAGGGCATTGTACCTCATGTCGCCCTCGATTACATATTACTTTGTTTGTTTGATGGTCCCGACCACGTTCACTGGCAAGATAATCTCACCTTTGATGGTTTTGCTTGCCATATTGAAGTCGTTATGTACTTGAGCTGTAGGCATAATTTGATCTTGTAGGCCGAGCTGTTCTACGACCCTCGATCGAATAATATTGGCCGAGCTACCTGGATCAATCAAAACACGTTTAACTTGAATTATATTCATAAGGACAGATATTACCAATGCGTCGTTATGAGGTCGTTGGATCCCTTCCACATCCTCGTCGTTAAAATACAAAGTCTCTTCTGGTAAGTAATCTCTTGATCACTTTTCTCTTGTGATCGTCACTTTGGTGTGTTTAAACATTGGTCTTTGTGGAATATCGACCCCTCCTACGATAATGTGAATCACATACTGTGGCTTTTCCTGCTTGTTCTGCCTATTTGAATCTCTATTTTTAAAGTGATTCTTGGCTCGATCACTTAAGAATTCCCGAAGGTGACCCTCATTGAACAATCGGGCTACTTTCTCCCTTAGCTGTCTGCAATCTTCTGTTTTATGGCCATGGGTACCATGATACTTGCATATTGGGTTGGGATTTCTCTGGGCCGGATCGTTCTGTAGAGGTTGAGGCCATCTAGTATCTTTGCTACGTCCAATGGCCGACACTATGGCGGAAGCATCTACGTTAAAGTTATATTCTGACAATCGAGGTGCTTCTTTAGATCCAGCATTATTATCGAAACCATTCTTGCTCATGAGCCCTCGGGAGCTCTGTCCTCGATCATTCCTTATATCATTCCAAATAGGGTTTCGTACAGGGCCATTATCTCTTCGATCTCTACCGTATGGCTGATATCGATCTCTGTTCGACCGCGGTTCCCGATCAAAGTCCCTTTTAACTCTTTTCACGGGACTGTTAGGATAAAATTAACCAGTTGGAGCCCCCAATTGATCAACCTCAACCCTGATCTTCGACTGATACCGATTATGCACATCAGCCCAAGTGACAGTTGGATACTCAATCAAATTCTATTTCAGCTGTTGTGAAGCAATGAAACTTCGAGCATTAAGTCCTTGAGTAAAGGCTTGAATGGCCCAATCGTCGGTGAACGGTGGCAAATCCATCCGTTCCATTTGGAACTGAGACATAAATTCCCTGAGCATCTCGTTGTCTTTTTGCCTTACCTTGAAAATGTCCGATTTTCTTGTGGCTACCGTGATAGCTCTGGCGTGTGCCTTTACAAAAGAATATGCAAGCATAGCGAATGAATTAATAGAATTAGGTGGTAAATTATGGTACCATATCATAGCTCCCTTCGATAGAGTTTCCCCAAACTTCTTCAGCAACACAGACTCAATCTCGTCATCTTCCAAGTCATTTCCTTAATGGTGCACGTGTATGAGGTAATGTGCTCATTTGGATTTGTTGTCCGTTATATTTTGGGATCTCGGGAATACAGAATTTCTGGGGGATTGGCTTCGGAGTCGCACTCGGGGGAAAAAGGTTTTGGACAAACGTTTTTGAATCAAGCCCTTTCATCACCGGTGGTGCCCCCGGGATTTGGTCGACCTTGGAATTAAAGTTTCCACTTTCTTATCATTTTCCTCAATCCTTTTTTATCCTGTTTTGATTTGCTTCATGAGATCCTCAAGCATCTTTATGATAGCACGATTGGTCTCCAGTTCCCCTCCATTCGATTTCTTTGATACCGATTCGGTTCTATGAATAATTTCTTGCGATGTCTCGATCTCGATCCTACTTGGTGCACGATTCTAATTCTGAAGTTATGCTATTGCAGCTTGTTGAGTCTGCAACATTTCAAATATCATTCGAATGCTAATTCCGCCTTCTCCACTGCCCTGTGCATTTTGATCAGCTGTTCGAGCATCTCTGCGGACGCTATTTTCAGAATCGGCGCCCAAATTCTGATTAATAGCAATATGGGAGCTGGCGTCGATTGGATCCACGACCAGAGATCCATCGGGGTTTACTGGAGGTACTCCGTTTCCTGGGGTGGCTATGTTGTCATTCTCTCCATAGAGACCGATGCCATCATCTCTATGTGTGGGTGCTACTTGAGAGTTTGACATATTGATCCTGGAATCAAAGACACTTCAAAGAACAAGCGTAAAATTATGTGTGTTACAAAAGAATATACCAAATAATCACTATTAGCCTTAGCCCTACGGTGGGCGCCAAACTGTTTTGCCTTAAAATCGGACAACAATTAAACTTATAAATGATTTTAAGGATATGTGATTTCACTTGGCACAAACAGATAAATGTCAGAATTAATGCTAGGGATTAATTATAAATAAAGCTAACCAATATGATAAACAACCACGGCCCTCGAGCTAGACCGCCCTCGAACCAACCAAGTATGCTATTTAAAAGTGTGGACTTTAACAACAGAGCTTGCAAGAGAAAATATGATATATTGCCTTATTGTGCATGAATGTATGTTGATTACAAAATAATTAAAACACTCTTTATATAGTAGAGGAACCCTATTTATGGTATATTTCTAATTACAAAAGTAAATCTCATGATAGGCTAAATATCCGATCCCAACTCGATATGTGTCGTGATATCTGCCACGATCCTCGCCCGATCACAGATATCACAACTTTTCGTTATTCGGCGTAGCAGGCCTCCTTCGATCTTGCTCTTTCTCGCTGCGGTCTCGAATTGATCTCGATCCTGATCGGCCAGTGATCCATGAGCTTACCAATCCATCTCCGTACCATGTTCTGATATAACTGGGGTTGGGCCTTGATCTTCCGTCCCGATTTCGTTTAGTCGTATGAAATTAGGCAAACCCGATTCTGACCGTATAGAAATCTATAATTCTTACACTTCAATTAGGCATAACTTGTAAAAAAATAATAGTTGAATTGTCATGTTTTGAATCTCTAAACCTTATACTCATTTGGGCTTGATCCAAACAATTAGTATCTCAAAATAGTCCTTTGCTACCCATTATATTAAGACCCGTTTTATTACAAATATTTCTCTAATATATTTGTAGAATTTATATCATATTAATTTTAGTTCATCAAATCAATTCCTCCATTTCATTCATTTAGACATTAAGATTATTTGGGGATGATTCTTTGATGTTAACCTTTTCTATTCTTGGTCAATTATTTCAGATTGAGTTTTCTATTAGGCGTTCACTCAAAATAGTTAACTTTTGCACATATATCAAATTCTTTCTAAGGTGAATTCTTTAATTAAAATTTATTTAGTCAATTTGTAAATATTCCACTTATCACTACGTATTGTCTTATACTCTCATTCCTTTAACAATTTCTTATACTTGTTCATTCATATTAAATAAAATTCTTTCATATTATATTCATTAAGTTAAAGTATAAGATATAGTGTTCGTGCATCCTTTAACCTTGTCTTGAATTGTTAATTATCTTTTATTAAATTTTATACTTTAGTCAAATCATATATTGTTCCCTTCTTACTTAACCTATTCTTCTAAAATATTAAATTGTATTCTTCATATTTTGTGCACCAATTTTAAAAAATGAAAGTCATTTTATATATTTTATTATTTATCTTCTACTACACATGTACAGTAATATAAATATGTTTTATTATTAGTGTGCCATAATTAATTGTTATTTAGTTAATGTATTTTCATAATCTTCTTGTAACTATTAAATCAACTCTCTTCTTACCTTATTCAATAACACAAAATTATTCAAGGGTAATTTCTTTTTCACTTTAGATTAATCATTTTCCAGACGAGTTTCTTACTCTTGAAACTTTCAATGGCTGATCTTGATCATAACCAAATTCTTTCGAGATTATTCCTTTTAACTAAAAGTTCATTTGGTTAATTTGTAAATACTGTACTAGTTGATACACTTTCCCCGTATTTCATTTAGTCATCAAAAATCTAACTTTTTCATGAAATTTCTTCATTCATACCCTCGCACCTATTCTATTGCACATAAGTATTCCTATTTTTATCGTATGATATGCTCATCCAATTCTTCTTCATTCCAAATTATTTTCATAATTCTTTGTAGATATTGAATTAGTTGTTCTTTTACCTAATCCCTTGTTTATTTGAATGAGTCCACCATAACCACATTTTGTGGATCTCGAGGGATGCCTAACACCTTCCCCTTGAGATAACTTGAACCCTTACCTAGAATCTCAACAGTTTCGTAGACTATAATTACATGGTACATTAGTGTAGTATAAGTGTCCTTGTGTACCTTAAACACTAGGTGGCGACTCTAAGCACAAATAACCTTGTAGAGTACTATAAATTGTAGTTTATTTTGACTTGTGCAAAATAGAGTGCAACAACATGGCGACTCTACTTGTCACGACCCGACCAGTCGTTTTATTTTCTGTATCCCCGTTCCCCTAATTAAGACTCTCCGTATGTGCTTTTACTATTTTATGACTTCAAGGGATGGTTGGTCTAGATTTGGAAGAGTTCGGGTTGAAATCGAAATATTTAGTTACTTAATAGTGGCCTAAGGTGGCCAAGTTTGACTTGAGTCAATATTTTGAGTAAACGACCTCGCAATCGGGATTTGAAGGTTCCGATAGGTTTGTATGATGTATTTGGACTTGGGAGCATGTCGGATGTTGATTCGGAGGTCCGTAGGTCGTTTCGGCTTGAATTAGCAAAAGTTAGGAAGTTGAAGGTTTAGAAGGTTGAGAAGTTTGACCGGCAGTTGACTTTATTGATATCAGGGTCGGATTTCAATTTTGGAAGTTGAAATAGGTCCGTTATGCATTTGTCACTTGTACTCAAAATTTCGTGTCATTCCGAGTTGATTTAATAGGAATCGGATGCGCAAATGTATTTTTTGAAGTTCTTGAGTTTCATGATTGAATTTATGCATTTTGGCGTCCGATTTATAACACTAGATGTTATTTCGATATTTTGATCGCGCGAGCGAGTTCGTATGATATTTTTATACTTGTGTGGATGGTTGGTGTGGATCCTCGGGGGCTCAAGGGAGTTGCGAATGCGGTTCAGAGTGTTGGGAGGACTTCAGTTTTTTTGGTTTATGGTCTAGTGCTTCAGGTCTCACAAATGCGAGGTTTTGTTTGCATTTGGGAACCTCACATTTGTGAGGATTGCTGCGCATTTGCGAGGTTGGGGAGGCACTGTTGGGTTCGCATTTGTGAACGATATTCTCGCATTTGTGATGTCACCTGGGCGTGGCATGTTACGCATTTGCGATCCCTTTCGTCGCTTTTGGTGGCTGCCCAGTTTTGTATTTGCTAAGTTTTGGGTCTCAATTATGACCATGGCAGAGTTGGTCAAGATTCGCATTTGTGATGCCATTGTCGTATTTGCAAACCAGATGTCGCAAATGCGACATCTGCGACTGGTGCAAGGGCTTTTATTTCGGGACTTAGCTTCTTTTCCCTCATTTTCCACTTGGTCTTGGGCGATTTTGAGAGCATTTTCCAGGGGATTTTCATCAACATCAAGAGGTAAGCAATCCCTATCAAACACACAGATTATGGGAAGATTTAACGTGAAGTTAAGGAAAATATTCTGAGATTTTGTTAGAACCTAGGGTTTGGTAATAATAAGATTTGACCACAAAATTAATTATGCAATTGGGAGTAATTTTATATATTTGAGTTCGTGAGGTCATGCGTAACATTTATATTCAAAATTTTAAAGAATCCTGGGATGTGGGCCCAGGGGTAAATTTTAGCAATTTGCCAATTTGGGTTGAAAAATTACTCTAATAGCTAAATTATGCACATTGGAGCATATAATTACTAGTTTATATGACTTTTGGTTAGTTTCGGCATCCTCGACGTCGTTTGAAGAGTTCTAGTGAGGTTGAAGGGACAGATTGAGGGCTTGGAATCGAGGTAAGTCTCTTGCCTAACCTTGTAAGAGGGAACATATCCCCTTAGGTGTATTATTGTTGTGTGCTACTTGTTGTTTTGGGATCGGGCCGGATTTGTTTTGGGATCGGTCTGTTCACCTTGCGAGGTTGGTAATACTATTCTTGTGGGATCGGGTCATTCGCCTCGGAAGTACTGAGTACAACTATTCCTATGGACTTTCTGTAGTTAGTTTATTTGCTTCGCTGCTACTAATGCACACTCACCATGTCTACTTTATGTATTTATATTATTATTTGACCTCTAGTAAGTGTCAAGTCGACCACTCGTCGCTAATTCTTCAAGGATAGACTAGATACTTGCTGGATACGCGTTATTTTCCTTAGTCACGCTACACTTCTGCACTGATGTGTAGGTACTGAGACAGGTACTACCAGTGGTCATGCAGGCTCGTAGCCGATCATCTACGGAGACTTAGTGGTGGGCCTCTTGCCTCGCTACGATCTGCAGCATCGGAGTCTCCATCTACCTTGTTTATTATTTATGTCTATCACTTTCAGATAGTAGTTGTAGTAGTTTTGCACATTCTCTAGATTGTGCATGTACTTGTGGCGCCAGATATTGGGGACTTTTAGCATTCATGTACTGCTGTAATTATTATTTCAATCACTACAGTGTATGTATTTATTATGTTGGTATTTTATTAAAAAAGGAGTAGTAACGGTTGCATGAAATCTTATTTGTTTTGTTCTCTTAAAAAGGGAAACTTTTGTTCTAAATATTAAAAGTGGGTAAATAAATAGTAGTTTCACTTGCGAGCTTGCCTAACATCGGCGTTAGGTGCCATCGCGACCTATTATAGATTTTGGGTCGTGACAATTTGGTATCAAAGTTTTAGGTTCACATAGGTCTCACGAGTTATGAGCAGGCCTAGTAAAGTCTTGCGGATCGGTACGGAGACGTCCGTACTTATCTTCGAGAGGATATAGGGTGTTAGGAAACTTCTCTTTCTTCATCTCCTATCCTGCAGTTGATATTATACTAAGTAGCTTCCTATTGATCTCTCACAGATGGTGAGAACGCGCGCGGCGGATGTACCAGGCGGAAGAGGGGCTGCTCCCCCCGTTGCTAGAGGCCGAGGCAGAGGCCGGGGGAGGGCTCCAACTCCAGTCAGAGGATGAGGGAACCCTAGAGTTGATCCTATTCTACCATTAGTGGATCCAGTTGTTGAGGAGGAGGATGAGAAGCTTGCAGCTGTGCCAACCCCCAGCAAATTTCATGACAACACCGGGATTCCAGGAGGTCATGGGCCATATGTTGCGATTTATGGACTCTATGATGCATGCTGGTTTATTTCCAGCGGACCCTGCCACATCTCAGGTGGTAGGGGGAGCACAGACCCCTACCGTTCAGGCTCCAGGGCATGCCACTTCCGTTTATCAGACCCCAGGTGCACTACCTATGCCCGGAGCCCAGCTAGTTGCAGCGGCTATGCGAAAGGTTGTACCACTCGCGACCGTTGATCAGTAGAAGTGGTTGGATAGATAGACTAGACTTCCCCCTCTAACTTTGGGGGTGAGTAGTCACAGGAACCCAACGATTTCATTGACCGGTGCAAGGATAGGCTCCGTAACATGGCGATATTGCAGTCAAATGGGGTGGACTTCACCGTCTTTCAGCTTAAGGGCAGGGCCCGCGGATGGTGGCAGGCTTACCTTGTTAGCAAGCCAGCAGGTTCACCTCCATTGACTTGGGATCAGTTTACACATCCATTCTTGGATAAGTATATACCATCTTCTGAGAGAGAGGAGCCTCGGGGTCAGTTTGAGCGACTCCGTCAGGGTCACATGTAAGTGATCGACTATGAGGTGAGATTTACTAACTTGTCTCGCTATGCAGCTATTATACTCCCCACAGATGCAGAGAGGGTGCAGAGGTTCATTAAAGGTCTTCACTTTGAGATTCAGGTTTCTATGGACCATCAGGCAGAGATGGGGACCCCCATTCATCTGGTTGTGGATATAGCTAGGAGGATCGAGCGTATTTGAAATCGCAACAGAAAGTTTACGCCGAGGGATAAGCGGCCCCGTCAGTTTGGAGGATTTAGTGGTGCCCCACCTGGGGTAGAGGTCAGTTCATGAGGGGTCAGCTCAGCAGGCCCATATAGTCAGCACCACCGCCTGCTCGGAGTACTCCAGCACGACCTTACTTCAGTACCATTTTAGAGAGTACTTACCGTGTGACACTATTCAGGGTTCCTCCACAGGGTATTTAGGCTATCAGGGTCAGATTTTAGGTCAACAGTCCTTTGCTTCGAGGGGTTCTTTTGAGTGCGGGAATCTTGGCCACGTGAAGAGGTTTTGTCCCAAACTTTAGGCAAGGCCGAGCAGCAGGACCATCGGCCCATAATTACCGCACCAACTACCACACCACCCACCCAGCTGGCCAGAGTCGGAGGGCATATGGGTAGGGGTCATCCTAGAGATGGAGGCTAGTCTGGTGGTGCCCCGGCTTGATTCTATGCTATCCCTGCTAGGCCAGAGGCAATTGCCTCCGATACAGTGATTACATGTACCATTTCTGTCTGCCATAGGGATGCTTCAGTATTATTTGAACCAGGGTCTACTTACTCATATGTTTCTTTTCTATTTTCTCCTTATCTAGATGTACCTTGTGAGTCCTTAGGCGTTCCTATGTATATGTACACACTAGTGGGTGATTATGTTGTTGTGGATCGGGTCTATCGATCTGTGTGGTTACTTTTTGTAGATATGAGACCAGAGCGGATCTTCTATTGCTTGATATGGTGGACTTCGAGGTTATCTTGCGCATGGACTAGTTGTCCTCATACCACGCCATTCTTGATTGCCATGCCAAGATTGTTACCTTGGCAATGCCTGAGTTTCCCAGATTAGAGTGGAGGGGTTCATCTGTCGGTACCTCCAGCCGGGTTATTTCTTTCTTGAAGGCTCGACACATAGCCGAGAACGTCTGTTTGGCCTACTTGACCTTTGTTCGGGATACTACTACAAAGACTCCCGTGTTAGATTCAGTGCCAGTGGTACGAGAGTTTTTTGATGTGTTTCCTACTGATCTACCAGGTATGCCGCTGAATTGGGATATCAATTTTGGCATTGATTTGGTGCCAGGCACCCAACCTATATCTACTTCGCCGTATTGTATCACTCCCAAGGACCTAAGGGAGTTAAAGGAACAACTTTAGGAGTTTCTTGAGAAGGGTTTCATTAGACCTAGTGTGTCGCCTTGGGGCGCATCGATGTTGTTTGTGAAGAAGAAGGATGAATGTATCCGGATGTGCATTGATTACCGCCAGTTGAACAAAGTTACCATCAAGCATAAGTACCTGCCGTGCATTGATGATTTGTTTGACAAGTTGCAGGGTGCCAAGTTGTTCTCTACGATTGATTTGAGATCTAGGTATCATCAACTGAAGATTCGTGCTTCAGATATTCCAAAGACGGCTTTTCGGGCTAGATATGGCCACTAGGAGATTTAGGTGATGTCCTTCGGCTTGACTAATGCCCCGGCGACATTTATGGATTTGATGAATCGGGTGTTTAGGCCCTATCTTAACTTATTTGTCATTTTCTTCATTGATGGCATATTAATCTACTCGCGTAGTATGGAGGAGCAAACGCAGCATTTAAGATTACTGCTTCAAACCTTGCGGGAACAGAATCTTTATGATAAATTCTCCAAGTGCGAGTTCTAGTTGGATTTCGTGGCTTTCTTGGGGAATATTATATCAAGTTATGGTATTAAGGTGGATTCCAGGAAGATTGAGACATTCCAGGGTTGGCCTCGTCCTACCACCCAGCGACCGAGATTTAGAGTCTTTTGGGGTAAGCAGGTTATTATCGTTGGTTTGTGGAGGGCTTCTCGTCTATTGCAACGCCCTTGACTAGATTGACCCAGAAGGGTGCTCCATTCAGATGGTCCGATGATTATGAGGCGAGCTTTCTGAAGCTCAAGACCGCCTTGACTACAACACCAATGTTAGTGTTGCCCTCCGGTTCAGGGATGTATATCATGTATTGCGATGCTTTGCGCGTTGGCTTGGGTTGTGTATTGATGCAAGAGGGGAGAGTTAATGCATATGCTTTAAATCGGTTAAAGCCCCACGAGAAGAATTACTCTGTGCATGATTTGGAGTTGGCCGCGATAGTTCATGCTTAAACATCTGGAGGCATTATCTCTATGGGGGTATCCTGTGAGGTTTACACCGATTATCGTAGCTTGCAACATTTGTTTAAGCAGAGGGACCTTAATTTGAGGCAGCACTGGTGGCTTGAGTTATTGAAGGACTATGATATTACCATCCTTTACCATTCAGGCAAGGCGAATGTGGTTGCGGATGCCTTGAGTAGAAAGGCGGAGAGTATGGGTAGTTTGTCATTCATTTCGGCAGAGGAGAGGCCGTTGGCTTTTGGACATTCAGTCCTTAGCTAACAGACTTGTGAGGTTGGATATTTCAGAGCATAATCGAGTTCTTTCATGTGTTGTGGCTCAGTCTTCATTACTGGAATGGATCAAGGCTCGCCAGTACGATGATCCGCACTTGTTGGTGCTAAGAGAAACGTTTCTACAGGGTGGTTCCAAGGAGGTTACTATCAGCGAGGATGGCGTTCTGCGACTCCATGGTCGCCTATGTGTTCCCAATGTTGATGGCTTGAGGGAGAAAATTATAGAGGAGGTGCACAGTTCTCAGTATTCTATACATCCAGGTGCTACGAAGATGTATCGTGATCTGAGGCAGCATTCTTGGTGGTGGTGGATGAATAAAGACATAGTTGAGTATGTGGCGAGATGTCTAAGTTGCCAGTAGGTCAAGTATGAGCACCAGAGGCCAGGTGGCCTACTCCACAGAATGATATACCAGAGTGGAAGTGGGAGCACATCACTATAGACTTCATTGTTGGGTTGCTGTGGACGTTGGCGATGTTTGATGCCGTTTGGGTCATTGTCGATGGGCTGACCAAGTGGGCACACTTTATTCCGGTGGTGACTACTTACTCTTCAGAGAGGTTGGCCCAGATTTACATTCAGGAGATTGTTCGGTTGCATGGTGTGCCTGTTTCCATCATATCAGATAGAGACCCTTAGTTCACTTCATATTTCTAGAGAGTAGTACAACGCAAGTTGGGTACCCGAGTAGAGCTCAACACAGCCTTTCATCCACAGACCGATGGGCAGTCGGAGTGGATAGTTCAGATTCTGGAGGATATGCTCAGAGCATGTGTCATTGTCTTTGAAGGGTAGTGGGATAGATTCTTGCCCTTGGACGAGTTTTCTTACAACAACACTTATCAGTCCAGTATCGAGATGGCTCCATTTGAAGCTTTATATGGTCGGCGATGTCATTCGCCCATCGGATGGTTTGCGCCCGGCGAGGCTAAGTTATATGGCACTGATTTAGTGAAATATGCCTTGGAGATGGTAAAGTTGATTAAGGAGTGGCTTCGCACAGCCCAGCCCAGACAGAAGATCTTTGCAGATCAGAAGGCGCGTGATTTATAATTCATGGTGGGCGAGAAGGTTCTCTTGAAAGTCTCGCCGATGAAGGGAATCGTGAGGTTTGGGAAGAAGGGCAAGCTGAGCCCAAGGTTTATTGGCCCTTTTGAGGTGTTGAGGCGAGTTGGGGATGTTGCTTATGAGCTTGCCTTGGCTCCCAGTCTATCAAAAGTTCATACGATCTTCCACATGTCGATGCTCTGGAGGTATCACGGCGACATGTCTCATGTGTTAGATTACATCACGGTTCAGCTAGATGAGAGTCTGGGTTATGAGGAGGAGCCAATTTCCATTTTTGACAGGCAAGTTCTCTAGTTGAGGTCCAAAATGATTTCAGTGGTAAAGGTCTAGTGGAGGGGTCAACCAGTCGAGGAAGTGACTTGGGAGGCCGAGGAGGACATGTGGAGCAGATATCCGCACTTATTCAACAATCTAGGTATGGTTCTAGACCCGTTCGAGGACGAACAATTTAGAATGTAACGACCCGACCGGTCATTTTGCTTTATGGATTACCGCCCTAATTAAGACTCCCTGTATGTGCTTTTACTATTTTATGACTTGCAGGGATGGTTGGTCTAGGTTTGGAAGGGTTTGGGTTGAAATCTGAAAACTTAGTTCCTTAATAGTGGCCTAAGGTGGCCATTTTGGGTAAACGACCTCGGAACCGGGATTTGAAAGTTCCAATAGGTTCATATGATGCTTTTGGACTTGGGAGCGTATCCGGATGTTGATTTGGAGATTCGTAAGTCGTTTCGGCTTGAATTGGCGAAAGCTAGAATGTTGAATGTTTGAAAGGTTGAGAAGTTTGATTGAGAGTTGACTTTATTGATATCAGGGTTGGATTTCGATTCTGGAATTTGGAATAGGTCTGTTATGCCATTTGTGACTTGTACGCAATATTTGGCGTCATTTCGAGTTGATTTGATAGGAATCAGACACGCGTATGTGTTTTTAGAAGTTCTTGAGTTTCATGATTGAATTTTTGAATCTGATTCATGATTCTAGATGTTATTTCAGTGTTTCAATCGTACGAGCGAGTTTATATGATATTTTTAGACTTTTGTGGATGGTTGGTGTGGAGCCTCAGGGGTTCGGGGGAGTTGTGAATGCGGTTTAGAGTGTTGGGAGGACTTCCATTTTTCTTGTTTCTGTTCTGGTGCTTCAGGTCACGCAATGCGAGGTATTGTTCGTATTTGCAAACCTCGCATTTGCGAGGAGTGCTGCACATTGGTGAGGTTAGGGAGGCACTGTTCGGTTGGCATTTGCGAACAATATTCTCGCATTAGAGATGTCACCTGGGCGTGGCATGTTTCGCATCTGCGATCGCTTTTGTCACTTTTGCGGGCTGCCCAGCTTCGCATTTGCGATGTCTTGTGTCGCAATTGTGACCATGGCAGAGTTGGTCATGCTTTGCATTTGCGATGCCATTGTAGCATTTGCAACCATCGCAATTGTGAACCAGACAAGGGCTTTTTTTACGGGACTTAGCTTCTTTTCCCTCATTTCCCACTTGGTCTTTGGCGATTTTGAGAGCATTTTGTGAGGGATTTTCATCAACCTCAAGAGGTAAGTGATCCCTATCGAATACACAGATTATGGGTAGATTTAAATGAAATTAAGGGAAAAATTGTGAGATTTTGTTAGAACCTAAGGTTTGGTAAAAATAACATTTGACCACAAAATTGATTATGCAATTGGGAGTAAATTATATATTTGAGTTCGTGAGGTTATGGGTAACATTTATATTCAAACATTTCTTGAATACGGGCCCGTGGGTGAATATTAGGAGTCTTCCAAATTGGGTTGGATAATTACTCTAATAGCTAAAATATGAACTTTTGAGCATATATTTACTAGCTTATACGAATTTTGGTTAGTTTCGGAGTCCTCGGCGTCGTTTGAAGAGTTCTAGTGAGGTTGAAGGGTCAGATTTAGGACTTGTAATTGAGTGTTGTGTGCTACTTGTTGTTGGGAGCTACGTGCGCACGAGGTGACGAGAGTCCGTTTGTAGCTATATTTCATGATATGTCCGGGTAAATTTAGACTCACATCATACCTTTAATTGTACTGTTTATGCCTATCATGTGTACTATTTGTCTTGATTAGGACTAAGATTGAGGATTAAAATTAGACACATGGACTTAGTCTCTTACCTTAGAAAAGTTGGGAAATACTTGATAAACTATGAATCCGTGTCTTCTCATCTCACAAGTGCTTCCGCAAGCGAGGTAAATTCTCTACTCTTATGGGATCGGGCCGTTCGCCTCGGCTTGATGGAAACACTACTCTTATGGGATCCAGCCGTTTGCCTCGGCAGCTTTGTGCTTAATAATTGGAACTGAATTTGGTTTAGTAATTATTGAGTTAGCGCCTTCGAGGCCGGTTATGACGTGTTTTGTGATTTGATATGGACTCATGTGTGGACTTTCTGTAGTTACTTAATTTGCTTCGCTGGTTCTTGTTGCACACTCACCATGTCTACTTTATGTATTTACATTATTATTTGACCTCTAGTAAGTGTTAAGTCGATCCCTCGTCACTACTACTTCGAGGTTAGACTATATACATAATGGGTACGCGTTGTTTTCCTTAGTCACGCTACACTTGTGCACTATTGTGCAGGTACTAAGATAGGTACTACCAATGGTCACGCAGGCACGTAGCTGATCATCTACAAAGACTTAGTGGTGAGCCGCTTGCCTTGCTACGATCTGCAGCACCGGAGTCTCCCTCTACCTTGTTTATTGTTTATGTTTATCACTTTCCGATAGTAGTTGTAGTAGTTTTGCACATTATCTAGATTGCTCATGTACTCATGGCGCCGGGTTTTGGGGACTTTTAGCATTCATTTAATGCTATACTTATTATTTCTATCACTACAGTGTATGTACTTATTATGCTGGTATTTTGTTAAGAAAGGAGCAGTCACGGTTGCATGAGATCTTACTTGTTTGGTTCTCTTAAAAGGGAAAATTTTGTTCTAAATATTAAAAGTGGGTAAATAAATAGTAGTTTTACTTCGGGCTTGCCTAACGGCAGCGTTAGGAGCCATCGCAACCTATTATGGGTTTTGGGTCATGACACTACTGGGGATACTTCAGGTTCTAACCATAGCAGACTTGATCAATTACTTGAGGGATTACAGGTTCTCCAATACTGCAACTCCTGTTCTTTTGTGCCATATCCTTCAAGTCTATTCTTTATGTCATATGCTTCAAGTCATATATTCTTTGATCATAATCATACCATCATCTAGACTCTATCATCCTTCTCAAAGACACGTCAAGCTAGCTTGTCACATCTTCCGTTGATTTGACGTATTTTCTCAATCATGCCTTACACTTTCACTGACTCCCATCATTTGAAACTGATCCATGCGCTATGCTACCATCTATATCTTATTCAACAGTTACGAGTCTCCACCACCCACTCGCCCACGCATGAATATTTATTCACAACTACTTCTTGTCAAGGAACAATCACTCATTCATGACAATAATATAGATTTTAAATATTTTCACTAATTGGCCTGAATTATGTTTTGACATGAATCTTGCCTCGGTAGGATACATAGGCAACCTCGGTCTCCCCACTATTTTTGAAATAATTTCCTCAGTATTGGAAACTGGGGCAATTCTTTTGGAACAGTGCAATGATGCTCACAACCCAGAAATCTCCGAGAGCGTCAAGCAAACTTCACCCAAAATTCCAAATCTCAAAATACCATACCAGTCTTACCCCAACCCTCATACTTAAAACCCAAACTATAGGATGCAAGTCTTTGCTTCATATATCTGGCCACCGAGCCAAATTGTTCACTCTCACCTTCCTAAATTCAAAGATTCGTTACAAGCCAACCCACTTTTCTTACGGGGCAGGGTGTTAGTCAGCTTTCGAGGAGTGTCACACCCGCACGACTCGGACTGACAAGGAAGGACAAGCAAAGCCTCAAGTCAACATAAATAAATTCCGTCCTCTCAAACTAAGAATTTTTATTTAGATGCAGGAAGGACAACATCATCTCTATAATTGTCACGAATGTCAACGCCAAGTTTTCATCCACTATCCACTACATCACCGGCCACACGGCCTAACTCTGCACTCTCTTAATTCTGTAATATTGTTCAAGAAGAGCTCTAATATTTTCTCCTCTGCATTGCAGTTGTGTCATCCTGGGACTTCATTGGGGATAACCTCTAACCTCAGATTTGGTGGAGAATTAGTCAGAAAATCAGAGGAGTAGTAGTTTTGCAATGAGCTTCACAATTTTCATGACTTCGCTGATCTCACCCCTTTTCTATATTTAGATCAAAATTTCGTCCTCGGTTATCAACTGAAATGTGACTGCTGTCAAATGGTTCCCGTAGAAAGCTGAAAGGTGCATCACCTTAGGATTGCTCAGGAGATAACATCTGACGTCGGACATTGTGGAATATCAATCGCACAATCAGGGGAGTGTTAGTTACAATTCTTAATTACATCATTTAATGATGGAACTACTCTCACTATATTTCTATATCCTGATTACATAATCGCACTGGTTAACAATTGGGAGCGATCACTAAAAGGTTCTTATGGACAGCTTAAAGGTCACAACGAAACATCCCTGCAGTCAATTGGGAGATGACCACAACGACTGTCTCGCAAACAGTCAGGGGTATCGAAGTAACTGTTTGATGGAGCAACTAGGGCACATCTTCTGGATGGAGTCTCTCTTCTACTCTAGAGATACCACACCCAATCATGGGTACAATGAGGCATCTCTCTGAGTTTGTCTATACTCTTGCACTTTGTACATATCTATGATGCAAGTAATATTCTTAGTTGTAATTCCTTCAAAGTAAGAGAGCAAAATGAGTTCCTTGAACCATACACCTCATACTCTCCAACCTTCACGAAATACGCATACCTGATTTTGGACCTTGTGTCAAGATACGTAGGCAACCTGTCATGGGTCTGGTTTTCCTCATCCTTAGCTGGACGAATCAGTCAAGTCTGACCACTTGGGTAAACGTTTACCGAAGATCTTTGCGAAAGGATCATTTCCCATAAAGTAAAAATAAACACACACACACACACACACACACACACACACATACACATATATATATATATATTCCTCTATTGCTTCTTTAGAAGTCTCTCCGCGAGGCATCAAAATCAAAATCCAAAAATATTATCCTCTTTCCTTGAGGAAATTCAAAATCCAAAACATCTTCCCTTTTTCTCTAATCTTCCTGAACTATGCTTGACCTGATCCTCGTTTCAATTGGATATTTATGCAACCTTCAGGTTTGGTCTCATTTTTCAAAAATCAAAAAATACTCCATTTGTGTGGAGATTTTCAATTCCTATCTCTCCCATCGCGTGGAGATTTACTTTCTTATCACTCCCATCGTGCGAAGATTTATTTTCATTTTGCTCCCATTGTGCGGAGATTTACTTTCCTGTCACTCCCATTATATGGAGATTTTACTTTTCTGTCAATGCTCCGATATCGCATTGGAACGGTACTATAGCCCGTCGAATACTCCTATTGTGTGGAGATTTAATTTTTTTTTGTGTCACTCCCATCACATGGAGATTCGAATATTCTTTCATGTCACTCCCATCGCTTGGAGATTTTACATTTCTGTCAATGCTCCGATATTGCATCGGAATAATTCTACAGCCTGTCGAATTCTCCCATCGCGTAGAGATTCAGATTATTCATTCCTGTCACTTCGTGCGGAGATTTGCTTTCTTGTCCCTTCATCGTGCAAAGATTTACTTTTCTGTTACTCCTATTATGTAGAGATCTACTTTCCTTTCAACGCTCCGATATCACATCAGAATGGTATTACAACACTCCAAATACTCCAATCACATGGAGATTCAAAGTTTTCATTCCTATCACTCCCATTGTGTGGAGATTTACATTCCTGCCAATGCTTCGATATCGTTTCAGAACGGTACTACAACCCGTACAATAGTCCCATCGAATGGAGATTCGAATTTTCTTTCTTTTCCCTCCCATCGCGTGGAGATTTACTTTTCTTTCAATGCTCTGATATCGCATCGAAACAGAACTATAGCCAGTTGAATACTCCCATCGTGTGGAGATTCAAATTTCAATTCTTGTCCCTCCCATCATGCAGAGATTTACATTCCTTTTAATGCTTTGGTATCGCTTCGGAACGGTACCAAAACCCGTCTAACTTTCAATGCTCTGATATCGCTTCAGAACGGTACCAAAGCCCGTCTAACTTTGAATGCTCCGATATCTCAAAAAAGTAACTACAAAGTCCGTTTTACATTTAAATTCTCTTTATCAAAAATCAAAAAAATTGATAAATTCAAAATTTCTCAAAAAGAAAGAAAGAAATAAAAATCTAAAAATATTTTCTTTATATTTCTTATCCTCCTGAACTATGCTTGGCATGATTCTCATGTCAACCAGATACATAGGCAACAATCGAGGTCGGCCTCATCATAAAAAAATTGTTAAGTCAAAATCCCAAAAATCCAAAAGAAAAAGAAACAAAAGAGGAAAAATCATCAAATATTGACTGTTTTGGTACTAACTTAGTTAGGAGTGTACATGGAAAAGAACAAGTATTTAGGTGGTATGACGGAGAGGATCAACTTCGAGTAAACCATTAATTCTTGTGATACCTCTTAGATTATACTTTAATGGTGCTTGAAAAATCTCATGCTTACAATTAGGGTAAGAACAAACCTGACCTCGTTGTTTCATGTGCATTGTGTTGTAAGCCTATATTAAAATTCATTGCATTGCATTGTAGATCTAGAACTTAGCGCAAATGTTTGTTGAGGCAAAATCCTGAGTAACGCTTGGTTTGAAAAAGGATCATAGGCCTTCTTTGACCCGTTTGAGCCTTTTAAGCATACCAAATGACATCAATCTCTAGTGTTCCCCTTTTTGAGACTTAAGCCTTTTTATTGGACAACCACATATTAACCCATACACTTTCTTGTGCTAAATGCATGACCCCTCTCTTGGCGCGACCTCCTCGAGCACACTGAAAATGCGTAATTTTGGATGGAGGCCAAACCGAAGGCGACAAGCACGTGAATGTCACGATCCAAATCCCAATCTGTCGTGATGGAACATGTCACATTACTAAGGAAGCCGACAATCACGTAACAACTATGCATTTGAATCTACAACATGATTTTTAACAAGTTCAACAGTGGAAATCTCATAGACAACTGATAAAAACAACTTAAACTCAATGACAAAAATCCCAAAATTCCAGTGTCACCGAGTACATGGGCTACTAACATCAACAAAGTCTAAAACTGTAGTACAACTGTCTGAGAAAATAGAACAATACTGAAATAAAATGAAAGGAAAGAGAGTCAAGGTCTGCGCGCGTCATAGCAGCTACCTCGAAGTCTCCGAGTATGTACTAACACTAGATCTAGCAGTCACCACATCCAGATATACCTAGATCTGCACACGAAGTGTATAGTGTAGTATAAGTACAACCGACTCAATGTATTCAATAAGTAACAGAACTAACCTTGGGCTGAAAGCACTGACAGGCTCAGAAAGGTACAGTCCAAATCAAAATAATGACAACACAGATATAACAAGATAGTGACAGTAATAACTCAGAGAACATCGATATTCAGTTCGTACACAGTACAAAAATTTAGACATGCTTTCAAATTCAACAATTTAAGCTCAACACTAATAAAATATGCCAAGTACAACTAGTATGAGGAACGTTACATCTCTATCCCTACATGTCAAATAAGCATGTAAAATGTAATGTATCACATTGATAATCCCATGTACTCACACTCTCAGAGTACTCAATCTGTCTATCTCAATTTTTACTTATCATACAGAATTACTCAGTACTGTACGGTACCTGCGGTTACTCCTGGTATGTCAGATTTCGGAGGGACGGATCCTGCCCAAACGCTAATATAAAGCCAATATGGCATGCCACGGTGTGCAACCCGATCCTATAATAATTGTTGTAGCGTGCAGTTCGATCCCATAAATAACTCTTGCGACGTGCAGCCCGATCCCATAAATATCACTCACAATCTGGCTCCCAGGCCTCAACTCAGTCATCAACCTCTCTAGTCTAACGGGCTCACAAATCTCATACCCCTCAGCCTGAACAATGATAACATGATATAATAGTAAATGATAATAGAGACTGAGATATGATATGCAAATGAATAAATATGATTGAGTACATAATTGCAACTTAAGCAAATAACTCAACAACATAAATGACCTTATTGGGTCCCAACATAATAAGCATATAGCCTAAACGTGATTTCTATCATGGATCACAACTCAATTACTCTAACACGTAGGAATTACACGGGGTAGAAACAATACCAGATAACTACACAGTACCACAGACTCAACCAAGTCACAATTACCATGGTGCAGCACACACGCTCGTCACCTAGCATGTGTGTCACCCAAACACCCTATATAACACGTATTCCAGGGATTCATACCTTCAGTACCAAGTTTAAAAGTGTTACTTAACTCAAAGTGCGCAACTCAATGCTACAACAAACCCTTGCCTCGCGAATCGACCTCTGAACGACTCGAATCCAGTCACAAACAACTTAATATAATCAATATGAGATATAGGAATCGATTCTGTACGATAAAGCTCAGTTCTTTAACCAAATTCAAAAAGTCAACCCAAACATCAAACCAAGCCAATTCGGAACCCGAACAAATTCACAAAATCCGAATACCCATTCAATAATGAGTCCAACCATATAAAAATTATCCAATTCTGACCACAAATCGACCCTCAAATCCCTAAATCTCTCTCCAACCCCTAGTCCAAAATCCCTCAAATTTCATCGTAAAAACACATAATCTAGGATTAGAAATAAATGGGCATTCAATATTATTGGAAAAAAAGGGATCAAAAATAGCTTATCCCTTGATTTGTAGTGAAATCCCTCCCAAATATCGCCCTTTGCAGAGCTCCCCAAGTCAAAATATGAAATAATACTCTAACCCTCGTTTTTGAGATTTTAATAGTCTGTCCAGTTTCCCTTCTTCGCGAACGCAGAAAGTGCCTTGCGTTCGCGAATCACAAAACTTCACTGCAGAAAAGTCTTCTTATGTGAACGCGACAACACCATCGCCAATGCGATAACCTTACACCAAATGCCTATGCGAACGCGACTCCATTCTCACGAATGCGAAGGCTAAAAGCCTTGTGCCCAAGCCTCCCTTATCCTCCAATGCGAACGTGGAACCCCTCTCGCAATAGAGATGAACAAAACACTAAACCTTCGCGAACGCGTAGCCTTCTTCGCGAATACGAAGAACAAAATCCTTCTACCCCTGAAACACTCTAAGGGAACATGATTTCTTCATCTTGAACGCGATGAAGAGTGCACCAGACACCGGATCAGCAGTCCTAAAAGGCCAAAATCAATCCGAATCTCACCGCAGGCCCCATCCAAACATACCAATGCATCCTAAAACATCATACGAACTATGTTTAAGCCTCAAATCACATCAAACAACATTGAAAACACGAATCGCATCCCAATTCAAGCCAAATGAGCTATTAAACTTCCAATTTCTAAAACTAATGCCGAAACACACCAAACCAACTTCGATTGACCTTAAATTTTGCACACAAGTCATAAATGACACAACAAACCTTTTTCAACTCTCGGAACCAAAATTCGAGCCCGATATCAATAAAGTCAACTCTCGGTCAAACTTCTCAACACTCCAAACCTTCAACTTTTCCAACTCTCGCCAATTTAAGCCAAAACGACCTACAGACCTCCAAATCAATATCCGGACATACTCGTAAGTCCAAAATCACCATAAAACTCTATCGGAACAATCAAACTGTATTCCTGAGTCTTTCACGCATAAGTCAACATCTGACTAACTCTTTCAACTTACGCTTCCAACCTTGAGATTAAGTGTCCCAATTCATTTTAAAACATATCAAGAACCGAATCAATCACCCTAGAAAGTCACATAATAACAAACAAACATAGAATAAGTAATAAATGGGGGAACGGGGCTGCAATGCTTAAAACGACCGGTCGGGTGGTTACAGGAAAAAAGCGATAGATGCAAAGTCCAAGAAAACAAAAGATATAACTTCAGAAAAAGAAAGCGGAATCTCCACATTTCAAAAAGAGGATCCAACAAGAAGGAGAAAACTTCCACAAAATTAAAGGGAAAATCCAACAAAAGGAGAAAACTCCACAAACTCAAAGAGGAGGAACTCCAACAAAAAAAGGAAAGCTCCTTCAAAGNTAAAGCCAATATGGCATGCCACGGTGTGCAACCCGATCCTATAATAATTGTTGTAGCGTGCAGTTCGATCCCATAAATAACTCTTGCGACGTGCAGCCCGATCCCATAAATATCACTCACAATCTGGCTCCCAGGCCTCAACTCAGTCATCAACCTCTCTAGTCTAACGGGCTCACAAATCTCATACCCCTCAGCCTGAACAATGATAACATGATATAATAGTAAATGATAATAGAGACTGAGATATGATATGCAAATGAATAAATATGATTGAGTACATAATTGCAACTTAAGCAAATAACTCAACAACATAAATGACCTTATTGGGTCCCAACATAATAAGCATATAGCCTAAACGTGATTTCTATCATGGATCACAACTCAATTACTCTAACACGTAGGAATTACACGGGGTAGAAACAATACCAGATAACTACACAGTACCACAGACTCAACCAAGTCACAATTACCATGGTGCAGCACACACGCTCGTCACCTAGCATGTGTGTCACCCAAACACCCTATATAACACGTATTCCAGGGATTCATACCTTCAGTACCAAGTTTAAAAGTGTTACTTAACTCAAAGTGCGCAACTCAATGCTACAACAAACCCTTGCCTCGCGAATCGACCTCTGAACGACTCGAATCCAGTCACAAACAACTTAATATAATCAATATGAGATATAGGAATCGATTCTGTACGATAAAGCTCAGTTCTTTAACCAAATTCAAAAAGTCAACCCAAACATCAAACCAAGCCAATTCGGAACCCGAACAAATTCACAAAATCCGAATACCCATTCAATAATGAGTCCAACCATATAAAAATTATCCAATTCTGACCACAAATCGACCCTCAAATCCCTAAATCTCTCTCCAACCCCTAGTCCAAAATCCCTCAAATTTCATCGTAAAAACACATAATCTAGGATTAGAAATAAATGGGCATTCAATATTATTGGAAAAAAAGGGATCAAAAATAGCTTATCCCTTGATTTGTAGTGAAATCCCTCCCAAATATCGCCCTTTGCAGAGCTCCCCAAGTCAAAATATGAAATAATACTCTAACCCTCGTTTTTGAGATTTTAATAGTCTGTCCAGTTTCCCTTCTTCGCGAACGCAGAAAGTGCCTTGCGTTCGCGAATCACAAAACTTCACTGCAGAAAAGTCTTCTTATGTGAACGCGACAACACCATCGCCAATGCGATAACCTTACACCAAATGCCTATGCGAACGCGACTCCATTCTCACGAATGCGAAGGCTAAAAGCCTTGTGCCCAAGCCTCCCTTATCCTCCAATGCGAACGTGGAACCCCTCTCGCAATAGAGATGAACAAAACACTAAACCTTCGCGAACGCGTAGCCTTCTTCGCGAATACGAAGAACAAAATCCTTCTACCCCTGAAACACTCTAAGGGAACATGATTTCTTCATCTTGAACGCGATGAAGAGTGCACCAGACACCGGATCAGCAGTCCTAAAAGGCCAAAATCAATCCGAATCTCACCGCAGGCCCCATCCAAACATACCAATGCATCCTAAAACATCATACGAACTATGTTTAAGCCTCAAATCACATCAAACAACATTGAAAACACGAATCGCATCCCAATTCAAGCCAAATGAGCTATTAAACTTCCAATTTCTAAAACTAATGCCGAAACACACCAAACCAACTTCGATTGACCTTAAATTTTGCACACAAGTCATAAATGACACAACAGACCTTTTTCAACTCCCGGAACCAAAATTCGAGCCCGATATCAATAAAGTCAACTCTTGGTCAAACTTCTCAACACTCCAAACCTTCAACTTTTCCAACTCTCGCCAATTTAAGCCAAAACGACCTACAGACCTCCAAATTAATATCCGGACATACTCGTAAGTCCAAAATCACCATAAAACTCTATCGGAACAATCAAACTGTATTCCTGAGTCTTTCACGCATAAGTCAACATCTGACTAACTCTTTCAACTTACGCTTCCAACCTTGAGATTAAGTGTCCCAATTCATTTTAAAACATATCAAGAACCGAATCAATCACCCTAGAAAGTCACATAATAACAAACAAACATAGAATAAGTAATAAATGGGGGAACGGGGCTGCAATGCTTAAAACGACCGGTCGGGTGGTTACAGGAAAAAAGCGATAGATGCAAAGTCCAAGAAAACAAAAGATATAACTTCAGAAAAAGAAAGCGGAATCTCCACATTTCAAAAAGAGGATCCAACAAGAAGGAGAAAACTTCCACAAAATTAAAGGGAAAATCCAACAAAAGGAGAAAACTCCACAAACTCAAAGAGGAGGAACTCCAACAAAAAAAGGAAAGCTCCTTCAAAGTAGGAGAAACTTCAAAAAACAAATCTCTCTGAAAAGGGAAGAAGAATATTCGACAAGCTCAGAAGAAGTCAAAACGAAGAAAAGGACATCGAGCCAAACAAGATCAAGCGCCGAAGCATGATCTGAACACTGAAAACGCGGATACAGTGCAATGCTCGAGGAGGAATCAGTCACTTTTATCCCAAATAAATATCCTACTCGTCCCCAAGCCTACATTACAAGTCAATAACAAGCCCTACATGATCCTACTCCAAGTGTTCTCACATTAATAGATACTCACATAAAGGCCAAGCATATGGTATCACAACTGCATGCATTGAACATCTTTCCGAGTGTGAGTGCACTTCTCAAACAATGTCTTAAAAAATCAAAATACAAAAATACTTCAAATATGTGTGAAAATTAGGACTTTCTTTGTGGTAAGGGCACTCGAAACATAAGGATAAGCACAATTCAAAATCTTTGATTGAAGCAAGACGAACATATCTTATCGATACTTAGGTATACCTGAGGTACCACACGAAGCTATAGGAATTACCCATAAGCTGATATCGGTTTGCTAGAAAGTATATGGTAGAAATTCTTATGCATAAAACTAATTGTTGGTACCAACCGAAGTCAAAAAATGATCGAACAATAACATCGCAATCTTTCTTTATAATATTTTCTACAACAAGCTACAAAACAGTAAGAAAAATACAGAAAACAAAAAGAGTCAAGTTTTGTTAAGAATAGAGTTAGGTTTTGTTGTGACAAAACTACGCCCGCCCTGACTTTCCACGGGGGGAGGGGGGGNACATGGAAATGCTTCGATATCGTTTTGGACTGGTACACAACCCGAATTTCCTTCAAATAAAAGTGCTCTGATATCACTTCAGATCGGTACACAATCAGGATTTCCTTTTTCCTTTAACTGCTCCGACATATCTTCGGATCGGTACACAACCCGAATTTCCTTCAATATCCAAAGTTCTTCGATATTGCTTCAGATCGGTACACAACCCGAATTTCCTTCAATAATCCAAAGTGCTCTGATTACTTCAGATCGGAATCTAGCCCGGATCTCTTTCGAATTAGAGTTCCAGCCTAGGACCCTATTTCATTCCAAAAATCACATCATTCTCGCATTGCATACAATCACCGCTCAAGCAACTACAATTTATCTTCCTCAAATCAAAAGAAAGCATAGTGCAAACCTCGTCAACTCTCCTGATCAAAGACGCGACACAACGTGGAGTTATATTCTAGCAAATAAACTGGGGCAGATTTTGATTACGGACGTCGACCTATCCAAGAGCAATCGACGACATGTCCCAAGTATCATTTTAACATCCCATTGACATGGGGTGTGTATGCAATTCGAACTCCTATAGTTAGAATAAAACACTCAGTATCATCATAACTTGATGCTGAGGAAATTTTCATAATCAACAAAATCAAACCATCCCATCGCGTTCTCGTACTACAATCAGCCTAATTCTATTACATTCGGGATATATAGAAAACTCAATAACGAGTCCGGTTGTACCCACATCAAAATCCATCAATCAATCCATACACTATCCATGCCCCAGTGTTACCACAGTCCGACACTGGGGCAATCTTGTGAAGCAATGTCGAGATCACACAAATCATTTTTGTCCTCAAACAATTGTCTTCCACCCTGTGAGGCTATAATTCATAAGTAGCACTCAGTTGCATTCTAGAACTACACGCGACCTGATTCTCGTGCAACCCGAGATATGTAGGCAACTCAAAAATCAAAGTTCGGTCACAATCATCAAAACCTCATCATCTCCCACCCTGTTATGTCGGGAAAAAATTGAGTATGTTGTCAGTATCTTTGCGCGAAGACTCTTGCATCACCATCAATCAAAGAAGGGCAGTTGTTGACACTCAATTTTGACCCTCCGCATTTAACAATTAATTTTTGCAGGATTCCTAGTCAAAAAATGATAAAAATGAAGTTTTTACACAATATTTAGCTTTAATGCAATTTATTGATAATATTCCTATTTTTACAAAATATGAGAGAATTTTTCATTTTATTACAATTAGTTAAATACTAATGTTTTTGTTCATTTTTCTAAATTTTAAGCAGTTTATTGATAATTGTACTATTTTCCAAATATTAGGAATTCTATCAATTCATTGTCCTTTTAAATAATAAAAGTAATAATTGCTATAATATTATTGTAGTAATCGACATTTAAATAAAAACTATATGTCACAACCTAAAATCTGGCTAGTCGTGATGGCACCTAACCCAACCCGCTAGGTAAGCCAAATAACAGTCAACATATCTCAAATAAGAAACATAGGAATCAATGAATAACATAACTGAACTTCTATACAAAATCCCAAGGATTGATAATACAAATCATGAGCTTCTAAGACTTAGAATTTACATGCTGGTATAAAATAAGTACATCATCTGTTCGAAATATACATAAACAAATTTGAAAATCTAGAGCTACGAAGGACAAGTGCCACCTATAACCGGAAGGCAGTTAAATCTTCAATGCCAACTCCCACCATTCATAACAACATCATCTCCAAGATCTATACGCAAGGTGCATAAGTGTAGTATGAGTACAACTGACCCTATATACTCAATAAGCAACAAACCTAACCTTTGGTTGAAAGCAGTGACGAGCTCGGAAGAAGGTAAGTGACCAACATCAATAGCTAATAGCAGTTCATAATAGTGTAGTAAAGATAGTAAAGGTATATGACTCAGGAGATATATGCTCAGCTTGATCACAGTTATGGGAAAGTAGGCATGCTTTTCAAGTAAAATAGTCAATTCTAAATCTCACCACTAAGAAACAACTGAACATGAGTTTATCAAAAGAACTGTATTCCCAATACACAACCATATAACATAATTTGTGCTACCAATTAGCATGAGGATAAGTACATCTCTATTCCTAAATGTGAATATACTGTCAAGTCATCAATTATCATGTACCATCTAGCATGAGAAAAGTGAATCTCTATGCCTACATGTTAGGTATACATGTCAAGTAATCAAATATCATGTCACCGTCTAGCATGAGGAAGGTACATCTATATGCCTATATGTCGAATAAACATATCGAAAACTCAGTTTCACAATGAACTCATTAAGTACACATAATCTTAGCACACTTCAGGTGCCTGGCTCAAAGCCCACTTCATTACCGTGGATCCATCAAATAATCACAGGCATAACTTCCCATCATCAAAGCACATATATGAAATACTATACCTGCGCCCACTGTTGGCATGTCAGACTCCGGAGGGGCGGATCCTACCCAAGCGCTAATCATAATCACTTAGCCCAATAGTGGGGCCTGGTACACGCGTAGCCTCAAATTAGTACAGCTTAGCCCAATGTGGGGCTTGGCATATGCGTCACCTCAATATCAATATAACCGTTGTAGGGTGAAACCCGATCCAAATATCAATATAAACAAGGCTCTATGGCCCACATCAGTCATCAATCCGCTCAAGTCTCAATATGCAAACATCTCACAAAAACATGATACAATTATATAACGCGGAATATCATAATATGCCTTAAATACAGTCCAAACTTGTGTCACGTACAAGGACACCAATAACATGTGAGACAACATATTAGAAGCGTACAGAGATAGATATATAACAAGCGGGTGTAACTATCATGACTGTACAGTATGAGTACGGCTAAGGCAAATAGCTCAACATGGCAAAAATAGCCCTATCATGTCTCTAATAATTGAACAGGTATCCTAGGCATGATTTCTAGCATGAATAATATCTCACGTCGTCATATAAATAGATAAAACATGATACCAAAGAAGCATGATAGCTAGACAAGGCATATAATAGCCTAAGAACTACCCGTATCATGAATACTTTGGTGAACGCACCCACGCCCATCACCTAGCATGTGCGTGACCCCAATACATCTCTTATAACATGGTTCCCAGGGTTAAGTACTCTCAAATCCAAGTTTAAATATGTTACTTACCTCGAATAAGCCAAATCCAATGCCGAACAAGCCAACCGATACTCGAGAAATTCCATCCCGTGCAAATCAGCCTATGAATGGCTCGAAACTAGCCAAAAGCAACTCAAAACATCAAATAATGCATAAGCAAACAATCCCAAATGATAAAGGTCGAATCTTTACCCAAATACTCAAAGTCAACCAAAATGTCAAACCCGGGCCCGCACCTCGGGACCTGATAAAACTTACAAAATCTAATTACTCATTCAATTATGAGTCCAACCATACTAATTTCACTCAAATCTGACTCCGTATCGATGTTCAAAACTCAAAAATTCACTTTAGGAATGATTAGACAAGACCCCTAATTTCTCTTTAAAAGTCATAATCCAAATGCCAAAATCGAAGATAGATTCATGAAATATAATCAAAACCGAGTAGAAAACACTTACCCTAATTCATGTGATGAAAATCGCCTCCAACATTTCCCAAATCCGAGCTTCATAGCTCAAAATATGATAAATGGTCTGAAACCTTCGAAATAGAGTACTTATAATCACTGAACAATAATACCCATCACGATCGCGGGAACTCCTTCGCGATCGCGAAGAACAAATGCAACTGCCACCATAAATACTCTACGCGTTCGCGTTACTGGCCACACGAACGCGATGATCACAGATACCAACGCTCCGTGAATGCAGAGTAACTTATGCGAACGCGATTAAGAAGTCCCTAGCTCCCAGCTCTCAGCTCAGCTCTATGCGAACGCGATGCCTCATATGTGAACACGAAAAGTAATCAACACAAAACTACAAGAATGCATTTTTGATGTCATACACACGACGAAGAAAAATACCCAACTCTAGAATCCCGCCACGCGATTGCAAGCCTAGCTCCGCGTTCGTGATGCGCTGCAGATACACCAGCAATCAGCAATACAACAACCATCCGAAAAGATCCGAACCATGACCAAAACTCACCCGATTCCCTCGGGACCCCGTTCAAATATACCAACAAGTTCCAAAACATAACACAGACCTAGTCGAGGCATCAAAATCACGAATCACACCTCAAATATAACTTTATGAACTTTTAAAGTTTCAACTTCCAAAACTCGTGCCGAACCAAATCAAATCAACCCGGAATGACCTCAAATATTGTACACAAGTGAAAATATACGTAACGAAGCTATTAGAATTCTCGAACTACAATCAGAACCCGAAATAATTAAAGTCAACTCCTGGTTAAACTTATGAACATTCCCAAGCTTTTTAATTTCGAACTTTTGCCAAATAGCACCAAAACCTTCTAGAGAGATCCAAATGCAAATCCAGGCATATGTCCAAGTCCAAAATCACCATCCGGACCTAACAAAACTATCAAAACTTTGATCCGAGATGAATTACATAAAAGTCAAGCTTGGCCAACTCTTCCAATTTAAAGGTTCAAAAATAAAAATCATTCTACCAACTAAGAGCCTGTTTGGATGGGCTTTTATGCTAGTCAAACCAACTTTTAAGTCATTTTTTAGCTTATTGAGATGTTTGGAAAATTTAAAATCTGCTTAAAGGCCAAGTGCTTTTAAGCCAAAAGGTCAAAATTAAGCCAAAAGTGATAAGTAGGGTTATCCCAACTTATTGCTTTCTAGTTTAAAGCTTATTTGCCTTTGACCAAGCATTTCACTATATTAACCCTTAATATAATTTATAATTCCAAAAGTACCCATTCTAGTTACGTCAAAGCCATATGAAAACTTCCCAGAGTCACATGATACACATCATATAGCTATCCAACCACTCACCGAGCCGCACTCACTCTCTTAAGGACACTACCGAAGAAGTCCAAAAGCACATATGCACATAACTGAAATCACCGAGCCCAAGCTGCGGTCAAACCACGGCCTCAAGTCCTCCAGACTGTCCCATCACCAAAACATAGCAAACACATCTCGCATCTCATCCATGGAACCACAAGCCATCAGTGTATAGCCTATAAGGAAGGAATTCAAAGAGATACGCTTCAAGTTGAATCAATACCGCACGTTAAGGAATGTATGATGGGATGTCTAGCCTAGATACATGTAGCCCGTCGAAGATAGGCATGGATGCCATCATACCAATCCACAAGACTCTACTAGACATTTGCTCATGTCTCGTAGAACCTATAAACCTTGAGCTTTGGTACCAACTTATCACGACCCAAAATCTGGCTAGTCATGATGGCACCTAACCCAACTCGCTAGGTAAGCCAAATAATAGTCAACACATCTCAAATAAGAAATATAGGAATCAATGAATAACATAATTGAACTTCTATACAAAATCCCAATGATTAGTAATACAAATCACGAGCTTCTAAGACTTCGAATTTATAAGCTGGTATGAAATAAGTACATCATATGTTCGAAATATAGATAAATAGATTTGAAAATCTAGAGCTACCAAGGACAAGTGGCAGCTATAACTGGAACACAGGTACATCTTCAATGCCAGTCCCTACCATACACAGCGATATCAGCTGCAAGATCTGCACGTAAGGTGCAGAAGTGTAGTATGAGTACAACCGATCCTATGTACTTAATAATCAACAAACCTAACCTTAGGTTGAAAGCAGTGACAAGCTCGAAAGAAGGTTAGTGACCAATATCAATAGCCAATAACAGTTCATAACAGAGTAGTGAAGACAGTAAAGGTATATGACTCAGGAGATATATGCTCAGCTTGATCCTAGTTATGGGAAAGTAGGCATGCTTTTCAAGTAAAACAGTCATTTTCAAATCTCACCACTGAGAAACAACTGAACATGAGTTTATCAAAAGAACTGTATTCCCAATTCACCACACCATATAAGAATTTTCGTTACTTATTAGCATGAGGAAAGTACATCTCTTTGCCTACATGTCAATATACATATCAAGTCCTCAATTATCATATACCGCCCGTGAGGAATATATATCTATATGCCTATATGTCAAATATACATGTCAAATAATAAATGTCACATTACCATTTAGCATTAGGTAAATGCATCTCTATGCCTGCATGTTAGGTATACATGTCAAGTAATCAAATGTCATGTCACTATCTAGCATGAGGAAGGTACATCTCTATGACTACATGTCAAATAAACATGTCAAGAACTCAGTTTCAGAATGAAATCATTAAGTGCACACAATCTAAGCACACTCCAGGTGCCTGGCTCAAATGCCCAAATAATATCATAGTGGATGCATCAAATAATCACACTTAGCACTGTACGGGTGCCTGACATAACTGCCCATCATCAAAGCACATATATAAAATATTGTGTATGCGCTCCCTCCGGGCATGTCAGACTTCGAAGGGGTGGATCCTACCGAAATGCTAATCATAATCACTTAGCCCAAATAGTGGGGCCTGGTGCCCGCATAGCCTCAAATCAATACAGCTTAGTCCAATGTGGGGCCTGACATATGCGTCACCTCAAAATCAACATAGCCATTGTAGCGTGCAACCCGATCCAAATATCAATATAAGTACAATGTTATGGCTCACATCACTCTTCAATCTGCTCAAGTCACAATACGCCTCAAGTACAATCCAAGCTTCTGTCATGTACAACTACACAAATAACATGTGACACGGCATATCTAAAGTGCACAGAATCCATGATATAACGTGTAAATGTAACTATCATTACTGTACAATATGGCTACAGCTAAGGCAATTAGCTCAACATGACAAAAATAGCCTAGGCATGATTTCTAGAATGAATAATATCCCATGTAGTCACATAAATGGAGAAAANACAGTAAAATAGCCTAGGCATGATTTCTAGAATGAATAATATCCCATGTAGTCACATAAATGGAGAAAATACGATTTCAAGGAAGCATGATAGCAAAATAAAGGCATATAATAGCCTAAGAACTACAGGTATCTTGAATACCCCAGTGCATGCACCCGCACCCGTCACCTAACATGTGCGTCACCCCAACCTATCTCAATTATCATAGTTCTCAGGGATATGTTACTTACGTCAAGCAAGACAAATAAAATATCGGGCAAGTCAACCGATACTCTAGAAATTCCATCCTGTGCAAATCAACCTCCGAACGGCTCAAAACTAGCAAAACGCAACTTAAAACATCAAATAATATCATAGGAAACAAATCCAAATGATAAAGGTCTAATCTTTAACCAATTACTCAAAGTCAACTAAAAAGTCAAACCCGGGCTCGTATCTCAAAACCCAACAAAACTCACAAATTCTGACAACCCATTTGAATACGAGTCCAACCATACTAATTTTACTCATATCCGACTATGAATCAATGTTCAAAACTCAATTAATCACTTTAGGAATGTTTAGACAAAAACTCTCAATTTCTCTTCTGAAGTCATCAACCAAATGCCAAAAATCAAGATGGAATCATGGAATATAACCAAACCAAGTAGAAATTACTTACCCCAACCCATGTGGTGAAAATCACCTCCAAAATCGCCAAACTCCGAGCTCCAAATCTTAAGATGTGAAATAAATAGCCAAGCCTTTGATATTTAAGCTTTTGCCCAGAGATTTCCACTTCTGCGGAATATAGGTCGCTTCTGTGACACCACAAATGCGGCAAAAGCATCACATACGCGAAGTCTACTCAAATATAGCCTTTTCGCTCTTGCGCACACCAATGCGCATCTACGACTACGCAGGTGTGCTCCACATCCGCATCTGCGATCACTGCTCTTGCGAAGAATTTCTGCATCTGCGGATATACATGACCATGCCCAAATGAGGTTCTTCACTTCTTGCACCGTTTCTGCTACCACCACACATGCGCAACTCCAACTGCAGGTGCGCAAGTTCAGAACCAACAAGGACTAGCAATGCCAACATGAATCTGAAATGGTCCGAATAAAATCAAAACTCACCTAGGCCCCTCAGGACCCTGTTCGAACCTACCAACAAGTCGCAAAACATAATGTGGACCCACTCGAGCCCTCAACTCACACATAAAAACATCAAAACCAAATCACACGATAAATCAAACATTACGAACTTTGAACTTTCAACTTCGAAAATTCGTGTCGAACCATATCAAATCAATGCGGAATGACCTCACATTTTTAACAAGAGTTCCAAATGACATAAAGAACCTATTACAACTCCTGAAACAACAATCCAAACCCGATATCATCAAAGTCACCTCCCGGTCAAACTTATGAACCTTCCAAACTTTCAAATTGCCAATTTTTGCCAATTAGTGCCAAATCCTCCTAGAAATATCCAAATGAAATTTCGGGCATACGCCCAAGTCCAAAATCACCATCCGGGCCTAACAAAACCGTAAAAACCCTGATCCGGGATCAAATGCACAAAAGTCAAACTTTGTTAACTCTTCCAACTTAAAGCTTCTAAAATGAGAATCTTTCTTCCAAATCAATCCTGAATCACCTGGGAAACCAAAACTGATGATTCTCACAATTCATAATACATCACATGAAGCTACTTAAGATTTTAAATAGCTGAACGGGTAACAAATTGTAACGACCTGGTAGGTCATTTTGAGTATTTTAGCCTTGTTCTCGTATTTATTAACTCCTATATATTATATTATTGTTATGTGACTTGCCGGGATGGTTGGATTTAGTTTTGGGGTGAAATAGGACGCTTTGTCCAAACGTTGGAGGCTTAAGTTGAAAGGGTTGACCGGAGTTTGACTTTTGTATAGATGACTCCGTAATGGATTTTTGATGGTTTCATAGCTTTGTATGGTGATTTTGGACTTAGGAGCATGTTCGTATATTGATTTGGAGGTTCGTAGATCATTTTTGCTTGAATTGGTGAAAGTTAGAAAGTTAAAGGTTTGGAAGGTTGAGAAGTTTGACCGGGAGTTGAGTTTATATATATCAGGGTGGTCAGATTTTGATTCTATAAGTTGGAATAGGTCACATATGTCATTTATGCCTTGTGTGTAAAATTTAAGGTCAATCGGAGTCGGTTTGGTATGAATCGGCATTAGTTTTGGAAGTTGGATGTTCATGGTTTCAACAGGTGTGAATTGGGTTGTGATTCATAGAATCGATATGGTTTGATGTAATTTTAGGCCCCAAGTAAGTTCGCTATGTATTTTGGAACTTGTTTGTATGTTCATATCTTGCTATGTGTCACGGAAGGATTATGGAAGTAATCCTCATATAATGATTGTGCATGAGGGATGTATCGGTCATTTGAGTGATCGAGCCAGGATCGGATGTGGAGATATTCTTTTGTATTCTCGTGCTTTGGAGATCGGGAGTCCAGAGGCAGATTATTTCTTTGTTGCAGACTGTGAATATATGAACAAAGTTTTTCAGCTGGGAGTATGTGTTATGGTTAGGTTATTATGGACTTTTGGATGGTTATTTATCTATTTGGAGAATTTAGGAGTTGATTTGGGGGCCTATTGGTAGGCCTAACGAGGACATGTATTCTATACCGAGTCAGATTTGTTGACTCAACAGTACTATTGTTAAGGGGTATGTCATTCGGCTAGAGTTGAGCTTGTTTCTATTCTGATATGTTCTATGTGTTATTCTTCTTGTAATGAGCCGATCGGTTATTTTGAATAATTATGCCATGTTACCCACTTTTTATACTTCACACATGTGTGTTTATGGTTTTATGACTTGCGGGGTTGGTTAGTTTTGTTCCGAGAAGCTTTCGGGTTGATTTGGACCCTTTGATTCTTGACTTAGAAGCTTAAAGTATAAATGCTAAACAAACTTTGACTTTTAGGAAAACGACCCCGAAACAGTGTTTTGATGGCTCTCATAGCTTCGTATCATGATTTCAGACTTGGGCGTATGCCCAAAATTGATTTCGTAAGTTCGTAGGTTGATTTGTGTTGTTTTACTTAAATTTTGCAATTTGAAGCTGAAAAGTTTGTTTGTAGGTTGACTTTGAGATATCGAGCTCGAAATTTGATTTTGGGACTTGGAATAGGTCCGTTTTGCTATTTAGAACTTGTCTACAAAAATTTGGTATCATTTGGAATTGGTTTGATAGGATTCGGACATCAGTTGTAATTCTAGAGATTTTTGAACTTTACTTTGAAATTCATGCGTGTGTTTGATTCGCAGTTTTATATGTTATTTTTGAGTTTTAACTGTGCGAGCGAGTTCGTATGTGTATTTAGACTTGTGTGGATTTAGGTTAGGAGCCCCGAGGGCTCGAATCAATTTCAGACATGTATAGGAGTGTTTTGGACTAAAATTGCAGAATCTAGTGCGCTGATGCTTTAGGGATCGCATTTGCGAATACCAAGTTCGTTATTGCGAGCTTAAAAGGGGGACTCAGGTATCGCAATTGCAATGCCAGGCTCGCAATTGCAAAGCGGTCTAGGATTTTTGGTAGTCTGCATTAGCGACTAATATGTCGCTTATTCGAGGGGAACATGGTTCGCAATTGCGAACCCATCTTCACATTTGCGAGGAGTTCCCCAGGCCTGTTAGTTCCACCATTGCAAGATTTTCTTCGCAATTGCGAACCCATCTTCACATTTGCGAGGAGTTCCCCAGGCCTGTTAGTTCCACCATTGCAAGATTTTCTTCGCAATTGCGAACACATATGGGAATTACGATAACTGCAGCTGAACATAAGGGATGGAAGTCGGGATTTCATCTCTCATTCTCTCATTTTTGAATCCTAGACTCGGTAGGAGGCGATCTGGACAGGGGATTTCAATCTACAAACTTTGGGTAAGTTATTCTAATCTATTTCTAATAATATTCCATCAATATATCTTAGATTTTAATATAGCAATCATGTGAATCAAAGTGGAAATTTTTGAAACTTTGTCAAGTTTTTGAAAATAAGAATTTGAGTTTTGAGAGTCGATTTTGACTCAGATTTTGAAACTAATCACATATATGAACTCCTGTTGTCATGGGTAGTTGGAATCTACCATTGGACCTGGTTTCTGACAAGGCAAACTCCGGGTTGACTTTTGTTGACTTATTGAAAAAAGTATAAAGATCGTAGCTTTTTCTATTTTAATCAATTTCTCTTGTATTGTTTGATGATATTAAGTCGACTTTGGTTAGATTAGAGCCCCGTGGAGGCGAATTTTAGGGGGGAAGCTATTTTCGAGGGTTGAATTGAACTAGTTAAGGTAAGTATCTTGCTTAACTTTATGCGGGGGAACTACCCCTTAGGATTGATATTGATTGATTCATGTGTGCTATGTGAATACCGTGTACGCAAGGTGACGAGTGTGTACACAGGTTGTACGTGGTGTTTGACCGGTTTAGGCTACTTTGACCCTTTCTATGCTTTAATTGAAGTGTCATATCATGTTCTAAATTATCATAGTCAATCTATTTTTACTTGTTAGTCTATCCTTACATGCCTTAAACGACTTGTTTAGCACTTGTTCTACATTCTGCTTGATAAATTGCTCTCATGCTTTAGTTGAACTTGTTGCCCCTTTTATTGTTACATGTTATCTCTTTCATTGTTGATTATCATTATTTGAAGTCACTGTTACAAGTTATCTCTTTCATTGCTATTGTTCTAATTTGAGGTCATGTTATCTCTTCCATTGTGAGCTATTTGTATTTAGTTCGTGGTTACACATTATCTTTCTCATTGTTGAGTTATTGGTGTTGAAGATGTGGAAGCCGTAACACATCGGGGCGAAGTTATTAATTGTTGAGATATCTTTCTTGTTGAGAATTTTACATTCATTGTCATTGTTATTATTCTTGTACACGTTGTGATGGAGCCATGGGCTATTGTTGTGGAAGCATTGATTTTATTGATTTTTGTCAAGTTGTGATATATGGGCACTTGTGGTGCAAGTTGTTATTATGATGTGTGATGATAGGCTATAATCTCATGTTTTAGTCGCTTATTGCACTCTAATTTAATGCACTTTAGTAGAGTTTGCACTTTAATCGATAGTGTTATGCACTAATTGTGTATTTTATGCTTTGTAGGAGGATTCCGAGCTATGTAACTGTTATAGAATGAATTTGAGTGATTTGGAGCTTTGAAGTCTGAGTAAAAGCCCAAGGGAATAAACAGGGATCGCGTTCGGGAGTCGAGAACCATGTCGGGATAGCTAAAAATCAAGAAACATTCGTACTCAAAGAAAGTCCCACAGTCGTGACACGTGGGGCAGCGCGTGGGGTGCCCCGGTAGGCCATTTTTCCTTGAAGCCTATCAGAACCTTCTCTCTGAACTTCTTCTCGAATGCCCCGCATGGCGCGTCGCCCCACGGGCCTGACCCTACTTAGTATAAATACATGTAAAATGCTATTTTATCGACTTTTGACACATCTTAGACCTAAGTAAGTCAAGGAGGAGGTGAAGAAGCAAAACCTCAAGGATTTCATCATTCAATCCTGACTCAAGACAAGGGTTTGGATTGTTTTATGTTTTTCTTTAACTTAAACATTGTTATGATGAATTGCTCCATATTCATGGAGTAGTTCTCTTTAGGGTTTGATGGATTTGGTGTATTGATACTTATTTGTGGATAATTAACTCTAGTTTTATGTATTGAATCGTTTTGGATGTTTTAATTGTTGAATCTATATTCACTTGTTAATGTAATCGAGAGAGGCATAACTTGTGATATTGTTGCATTATATTTTGTTGGTTGAAATCATTAATTCTTCTTAGTAATCGGAAGAGGCTAAGTTGAATTGTTGATTAAACTTAGTTAGGAGGATAATCGAGAGAGGTTCTCCTAAAGACCAATCCACTACAAATTTTTGCATATCTTCACNCGTGGTTACACATTATCTTTCTCATTGTTGAGTTATTGGTGTTGAAGATGTGGAAGCCGTAACACATCGGGGCGAAGTTATTAATTGTTGAGATATCTTTCTTGTTGAGAATTTTACATTCATTGTCATTGTTANTTTGCATATCTTCACATGCTTAAAATTGTTTCATCTTGTGAGGTTGAGACTTAATCGAGAGAGGAGTTTCTACTAATCAATTGAAATAATAACCAAGTGAATTCGGGAGACTCACTTGAATATTAGAAGTGAATATTATCTAGAGTTCAATCCCAAATATTTGTCTTGCACCTATCCTATCAACCCTATCTTCTCCCAATTGATAACTTCCTTTGCTCAATACTTGCATTAATTTTCATTAGTCAATAGTCTTAGACTCTTAGTTAATTTTAGTTTTAATCACATAAACCTAAATTGTTGATCATCTTGGATAGCAATCTAGATACAAACTACAATAATATTGTTTATCTCCAATCGACTTGATACAATATTATAATTTACTATATTCGACTAGCGAGCATATTTTAGTGTGTGTTTTAAGCTCGTTAAATTTTGGCGATATTGCCGGGGATTGGAATTAATAGTGTTTGAAATAGTTTATAGTACTAATTCAGGAATATTTCTTTTTATTTTCTCTTTTTACGTTTGGATGTTCTTTAACTGTGCACAGTTTACAGGTTAGACTGGTGCATTACTCGATCTTCTAGTAAGGAATTACAACCACACGAACTAAAAATCGAGAAACATATGCAATAGTTGAGGAACGAAAGAAATCTCCCCGAGAATACAGACGCAGTTGGGCAATCCTCAACCAAAGAAAAGATGGCGGGAGATGATGATAATGTTGATTTGGTTGCGAGAGAGGCATCCCCACTCAGAGAGAAAGCTGCAAGAGATGCTGAAGAAGCAGCACTTAGAGATGCACAAATTGCTTATGAAGAGGAAAGGGTTCGGAGAATTGCTTAGAATCAGCCTTTGTTTCCAGACCAGTTCGGAAACATAGCTCCAGGCCAAGGGAGACCACTTGGTGATTATGCTAGACGGGTCTACAACCAAGGTCTATCTAGTGTGAGACCACCTCCAGTTGCATCCAATAATTTTGAATTGAAGCAAGGGTTGCTCCAAACTCTCCAAAATAGCTATGTTTTCAGAGGAAAGATGAACGAAGATCCAAACAATCATCTAATGGACTTCGAGGAGATAATGAACACCTTTCAATATAATGGTGTGTCTCAAGATGCAGTTGATCTAAGGGCATTCCCCTTCACATTTAAAGATGATGCAAAATATTAGCTTGGAAGCTTGCCTCAGGGATGACCAGAACATTTCTTGCTAAATATTTCTCTTCAACTAAAACGGGCAATTTTAGAAGAGAAGTCCATAACTTTTGCCAGAGTGAGACTGAAACTGTGTTTGAAGCGTGGGAGAGGTTTAAGGAGATAGTGCGAAAATGTCAACATAGTGGAATAGAACTCTAGATGCAACTCCAGGACTATTGGGATGGATTGACACCGACCTTACAAAGAACATTGAGTAACGCAGCTGGAGGCTCGTTCATGAAATGGACTCCAGAGGAGATAGTCACAATCCTAGATGAGTTGTCTGAGGATGCAAATCAGTGGCCCTCTGAAGTTGCTGAAAGAAGAACAACTGGTGTTCACCAGGTTGATGCGAACACATCTGTGCAGGTACAACTCGATGCTATGGCAAAGGAAATAAGAAAGCTAACCTTAGCTTCAATACATAATGAGCCTCATGCAGCATGTGACATATGTGGAAGAGGACACCCTACTCATGAGTGTCAAGCTTAAATGGAGGAAGTTAATGTTGTGGGTAATTACAACTTCAATGCAATGGGTCAGAAGCACCACTGGTTTTCATGGAGTTCACCTGGGGGTACAGCAAATGCATGGCAACAAAATAACTCGAGATTTCAAGGAGCTCCTGGTTTTGGGAATCAGCCGAGGCCGCAATTTCAGCCTCAACAACCAATTAAGTCTGAGTTAGAAGATCTTATGAAGTCATTTATTGTCAAGACTGATGAAAGATTAGATGCTCATGGGGCAGCTATCAAGGAACTTGGGACAGTTTTGCGTAACTTGGAGAGACAAGTGGGACAAATTGAAACTATAATATCTGAGCGAATCCTAGGTACTATGCCAGCTGATACTGAAAACAATCACAAAAGAAACGGTAAATGATGCGATCTTGAGAAGCGGACAAGTGTTGAAAGATCCCACTCCAATTCACAATGAAGTTGTGCCTGAAAAAGAAAGTGGGAAGGAGCTGAAAACGGAAGATGATAAAAAGACTAAGAAGAAAAAAGGCAAGAAGGGAGTAGAGAAAAAGAAGGTGGAAACTTCAACCAATAATTTAAAAAAAGAAGTTCAGGCCTTGATATATTCCCATATATCCTCTTTTGTGTCCATCTTCCTCCAATCCAAAATATCAAGAGGACATAGAGTCATACTCCTTTTCGATGTGCCGAGGAAGCTTCCAAACTCTATCACAACCGCTTCACTAAGACCAACGAGTTGATTTAAGTTGTTAAGTAAAAGCAATTTATGCTCATATCGTCCGTGTACATTTTTCATCTTTGTTTTACCTCTTTTTACTATTTGATTAGAAGGGCCTTCAACTATACGAACCAAAGAAAACCACCAAATCACTATTGTTGATACATTTGTTTTGACTGAAATAGGATGTAAATATTTCTAGATAAAAACTATATGTTCTTACCTTGTTCTTCATATTGTTCATCTTCGATAGGAGTTGTAGAATCCAACTGAACTTGTTCATCTATTACTTGTTGTCACGGCCCAATTCCATTTTAGGTCATGATGATGCCCAACACCATTGCTAGGCAAGCCAACAGTGAACAATCTAGTGATTTTCCCATTTCAATAAGTTTTTCCCAAGTAAATAACTTTCCTTAATTTAATAGGTTTAGTAAGAAACAGATTTAAATAAATAAAATGAAAGCAGCTAAATGTACTTATGGCCATAGGAATAAAACAAAAATCATAAGTCTACTAGTGTGTGCCAAGATCTGGTGTCACAAGTGTGTGGGCTACTAGTAGAATATACAAAAGATCTATACTCTATTGTCTGAAATAGAATAGACAAAAAATGAATCAAAAGAGACACTCCGGCTGCTGGTGAACGGCTCGGAAGGGCAGCTCACCGTGTGGTCTCGGACCAGAAGTCAAGCGTGCGCGCCAGACTGATAACCAGATGCACCTGCCTTAAATCCTGCACATCAAGTGCAGAAGTGTAGCGTGAGTACATAAACAACATCTACCCAGTAAGTATCTAGTCTAACCTCGATGAAGTAGTGACGAGGGGTCGACTTTGATACTTACTATAGGCCAAAAATATAATAGTATGAAGTTCAAATTAAACATGATATATAAACTGATAATAGAACTCAGAGCAGGAAAATTAAGTAAACAATCCTTCTATTTCAAGTAAGAACCAAGTCATTTCTCTCGTCTAATCCGTTCACCTTTCAAGTCCGTGGAACAATATTAGATATAAAAGGGTTTCAATATCTTTACGCATGAATTATGCCGAGGACGTACGACCCGATCCAAATATACATATATATATATATATATATATGTATATACTGTGCCCTGCCGAGGGTCGAATGACCCGAACCATAAATACATCAATTAACCTGCCGAGGCGAACGGTCCGTTCCCATGAGAGTAGTGAAAATTTATCCCGCTCGCGGAATATACTTGTGAAGCGGTTGAATATAGCTTTTTCTTAAGTTATCATAATATTTCTCAATTTTTTTCAAAATATGAAATTCAACTAGGAACCTTTAAAATATTGAAATCCTCAACCTCCGCTTTAATCCAAATAATTAGTAAGCACAAACAAGCAACGGTATCAACATAGACATAGTGTAAGCCTAAATCTACCTGGATATAACCATGAATAGTAGCTACACACGGACTCTCGTCACTTCATACGTATGTAACCCCCACAAATAGAAGTACATAATGATTTCAATTCACCTATGGGGTTAATTCCCACTTAAAAGGTTAGAAAGGAGACTTACCTCGTCTCAAGGCCTACTTTCCGGTCCAAGATAGTACCCCAAAGTCTGGGGCAATGTCTCTTCATGTGACTAGGATCCCCGTACTCATAACAACCTCTCGGAGTAGTGAACTGCTGCCCTAAAGTGTAACCCTGATGTCCTGAATACCCACCGGGAGATCCCTGAAGAGCGGGTGGGCGGTATGAACTCTCTGGCATGGCACTGAAATAGGCACTGGAGGAACCCTGATGACTAGAGTACCCACTAGAAGAACCGTGAATAGCTGGCAGGTAGTAAGAACTCTCTAGCATAGCACTGAAGTAGGTTCGCGCTGGAACACCCTAAGGAGGTGGTGGTGCCGAATATGGGGGACTGCTGGGCTGAAACCTTTCAAAATGACCTCTGCCCCCCAGCTGGGGCACCTCTGAACCCTCCAGAATAAGAGAACCTCTAGTCCCGCTCCATCTGCTCCCTACCCCTCTGATACTAACACTCAATCCTCCGAGCAATCTCCACTACTAACTAATAAGAAGTCGTTATCTCAACTTCTCGAGCCATACTAACCTGAATACTAGAGTGCAACCCCGAAACAAACCTCCGCTCTCGCTCCGCCTCAGTGGGAAGTATCATAAGTGCATGGCGAGACAACTCAGAGAATCCCGCCTTATAATCGGTCACTGACAGCTGACCCTGCTGGAGCTGCTTAAACTGAAGTCGCAACTCTTCCCTTTGAAAGGGTGGAATATACTTGTCCAAGAATAGGCGTGTAAACAGGTCCCAAGTCATGGGAGGAGAACCTGCTGCTCTTCCAAGGAGATAAGACTTCCACTGCCTATATGCTCTGCCCTCTAACTGAAAGGTAGTGAAATCCGCCCCGTGAGACTCTAATATGCTCATGTTGTGCAGTTTGTCCCTGCACCTATCAATGAAGTCCTGGGGATCCTCATGTTGCTCACCGTCAAAGACCGGAGGGTGAAGCCCGGTCCATCTATCTAGTAGCTTCTGCGGCTCGCCAGTCGTAGCTGGTCTCGGCTCAGGTACAGCTGCTGTAACTGGATGGGCTCCACCCACGGGTAGTGTGCTCGGGGTCTGATATACTGCAGCTGCATGCCCAGGAGCCTGAGCAGTAGGGGTCTGCGCTCCCGCTCCCACCTGAGATGTGGCTGGGTCTGCTGGAAATAAACCAGCCTAGGTTATAGAATCCATGAACCGCAACATACGGCCTATGACCTCCTGAAAGCCCGATGCTGACATGAAATCAACCGGGGCTGGCTCTACTGTGGGCACTTCACCCTGCTCCTCATTAATGAGATCCATCATTGGATCGGCTGGGACGTCCTCATCCCCTACCTCGGGCCGGTGCCCTCCCTCGGCCTCTGCCTCGGCCTCTAGCAACAAGGGGAGCAGCTCCTTCCGGGTTCGGAACATCTTCCGTGCGCGTTCTCACCATCTATGAGAGAGTAAGAAAAGAAACTTAGTACACCATCAATTTCACGATAGGATATGAATAAAGATAAGTTTCCTAATACCCTATAGCCTCTCAAAGATATGTATGGACGTCTCCGCACCAATCCTCAAGACTCTATTAGGCCTGCCCATACCATGTTATCATGACCCAATTCCATTTTAGGCCGTGATGACGCCCAACACCATTGCTCGGCAAGCCAACAGTCAACAATCTAGTGATTTTCCAATTTCAATAAGTTTTTCCTAATAAAATAACTTTTCTTAATTTAATAGGTTTAGTAAGAAACCGATTTAAATAAGTAAAACGAAAGCAGCTGAATGTACTTATCGCCATAGGAATAAAATCAAAATCATAAGTCTACTAGTGTGTGCCAAGATCTGGTGTCACAAGTGTGTGGGCTACTAGTGGAATATACAAAAGATCTTTACTCTACTATTTAAAATAGAATAGATAGAAAATAAATCAAAAGAGACACTTCGGCTCCTGATAAACGGCTCGGAAAGGCAGCTCACCGTGTGATCTCGGACTAGAAGTCAAGCGTGCGCGCCAGACTGATAACCAGATGCACCTGCCTCAGATCCTGCACATCAAGTGCAGAAGTGTAGCGTGAATACATAAATATTATATACCGAGTAAGAATATAGTCTAACCTCGAAGAAGTAGTGACGAGGGGTCAACTTCGACACTTACTATGTGCCAAAAAGATAATAGTATGAAGTTCAAATTAAACATGATATATAAATTGATAATAGAACTTAGAGCAGTAAATATAAGTAAACAATCCTCCCATTTCAAGTAAGAACCAAGTCATTTCTCTCGATTAGTCCTTTCAACTTTCAAGTCCATGGAACAATATTAGATATAAAGGGGTTCCAATATCTTTACGCACGAATTATGCCGAGGACGTACGGCCCGATCCAAATATATATATAAATATACTGTGCACTGCCGAGGGTCGAACCACCCGAACCATAAATACATCAATTAATCTGCCTAGGCGAATGGCCCGCTCCCATGAGAGTAGTGAAAATTTACCCCGCTTGCGAAATATACTTGCGATGCGGTTGAATATAGATTTTTCTCAAGTTATCATAATATTTCTCAATTCTTTTTCAAAATAAGATATTCGTCAAGGAACCTTTAAAATATTGAAATCCTCAACCTCCGCTTTAATCCAAATAATAAGTAAGCATAAACAAGCAACGGTATCAACAAAGACATGGTGTAAGCCTAAATCTACCTGGACATAGGCATGAATAGTAGCTATGTACGGACTCTCGTCACTTCGTACGTACATATCCCCCACAGATAGAAGTACATAATGATTTAAATTCACCTATGGGTTAATTCCCTCTTATAAGGTTAGAAAGGAGACTTACCTCGTCTCAAGGCCTAGTTTCCGGTCCAAGATTGTGCCTAAACCCTCCATTTGGCGCCAAAAGACTCGCAACTAGTCAAATGTTATTTAAAATAATTAATACACGCTTAAAAGTTCATATCCCAACTATCAAAGTTATTTCCCCAGCCTATTGGCAAAATTCCTAAAATTCACCTCCAGGCCCACGTGCCCGGATTCCGGAAATGCTTTTTGAAGAAAGTTGTTACCAATAACCTCATGAACTCAAATATATGATTTTTACTAGGTTCCATAACAAATTTAATAATTAAATCTAGTTTTTATCAAAAATCTAGGTTTTCACCTAAACCCAAAATTTTCACTAATTTACATGTTATAATCTACCCATGAACTATGTATTTAATACAGATTGTATAGAAATTACTTACCCCAAAGTGCTAGGTGAAATCCCCTCTCTAAGAGCTCCAAAATCGCCCAACAATTGAAATAAATGAACCAAAAATGACTAAGTCCCGTTTTAAAAGAGACCTCACTGCCTACAACGATCTCGCACCAGCGGTCGCAGGGCCACACCTGGGTTGTTGCTTCTGCGGAAAAAAGTCTGCTTCTGCGGAAGTGCCAAGGCAGGCAGGCTTCGCTTCTGCGGACGGGGTCCCGCTTCTGCGGAGGTTGGGGTGCACCTGCGGATCCTCATCTGCCTTTCCTTGGCCACTTCTGCGAGCTTTGGCTCGCTTCTGTGAGCTCGCACCTACGGCTGGCCAAGCGCAGGTGCGATTATGACAGCAGCTGGGAGCTTCAGTTGTTGCTCCCAATTTCCAACTTGGTCCGAGCCTCGTCCGATTGACACTCGGTGCCCCCGAGGCCCCACTCGAACATACCAACAAGTTTGAAATCATAAAACGGACTCGCACGAACTATCGGAACGCCCGAAACAACATTAAAACTAAGAATTACACCCAAAACCAATTGAATCAAAGTTATGAACTTCAAGTTCTTCAATTTACTCCTAATTTACCGAAACGTACTTAAACTACTCGGAATGACACCAAATTTTGCATGCAAGTCTTAAATGACATTACGGAACTATTCCCAGTCTCGAAATTCTATTTGGATCTCGATATCACCAAAACCCGTTCCAAACCAAATTTAAAGAACTTCTAAAACCTTCAAGGACAAACTTTCACTATTAAGTGCTGAAATTCTCCCGGGTCATCCAAAACTTGATTCGAACAAACGCCCAAGTCAGAAATAATTATACGAACCTATTGGAATCGTCAAATCTCGATTCTGAGGTCATTTACTCAAAACGTTGACCGAAGTCAAACTTAGCCTTTTTAGCCAACCTTAACGAACCAAGTGTTCTGATTTCAACCCGAACTCTTTCAAATCACGAACTAACCATCCCCGCAAATCATAAAACAGTAATAGTACGTACGGGAAGTCTTATTTAGGGGAACGTGATTCTAGAAAGCAAAACGACCGGTCGGGTCGTTACACTTGTGTTGTAGGAGTGGCTGATCTTATTTGTACATGGGCTGCTACTCCTGAATATTGTGACAGCAGGAGATTCTCTTCAATGATATTCGGACGCTCCTTGTTTGGTTGTCTAGTAGGAACAACATATTTTGCAGGAGTTGTTGATCTAGTTTATTCATGGGCTACAGTAGAATGACAAATAAAGTACAGCTTCATATGATAAGTTAAGGATATACATATGATAGTTTTAGAGTAAACTATGGCAATGCACTTCATATGATAGTTTCAAAGTAAACTATGGCCTCACATGGTAAGTTGGAAAGGATGCATATATGATGGTTTCCAAGTAATGGTTTCAGATTGCAAGACAAGGAAAAGCAAAAGGAAAAAGTGAAAACAAAGGACCAGACTATTACCTCCACAATAAGCCTCTTGTTATGAGTTTCCTCTTTTCCTATTCACCTACCAAGGTCTTATTCAAGAACCGAAAATTTAAAACAAAAGCAGCAGTGGCAACAAAGAAAAAGCAGTGGAGGAAGATAAAATAACAACAACAACAAGCTGAATATATGCAGCAGCAACAAAGTGAAAGAAGAACAAAGAAGCACCAGAACAAAAGAAGCACCAGGACTATCATCTTGTCATAAGTATCATTTCTTGTCTTATGTCTTGTCTGTTCAAAGATCAATTCTGCTTGCTTAAGCACCAGAAGAATAAAAGAAGCACCAGAACAAAAATGACAATGGATACATAATTTTCTTATTAACACGGGACCAGACTATTACCTCCACAATAAGCCTCTTTTTATGAGTTTTCTATCTTCCTATTCACCTGCCAAAGACAAATAAGATAGCATACTTATGAGACTACACAGTAGATATAGATTCAAATGGAGTTCACACGCCAAAGGTCATACGCAAGAACTGAAAATTTAAAACAAAAGTTTCTTAGAGATTATAAAAGCTTGGAACTGAAACAAACTAACAACTCCAAGAGCATACACAAGAACAAAAAATTGATTTCCTTCTGCCTTTCAAGCATAGAATAACAATTTCATTCCAACTGATTAGAACAAGTTAGTTACTGGATCTTTGAGTTACCATATAAGATACTAGCTATTATTGTCACTAATTTTAATCTGATAAAAAATTAAACATTACCGGTGCACACAAGTTAATTAGACTAATTGAGACTAAAGTACGTTTTTGGATTCCAACTTCATACCGATAAGTGAAATATAGTATTCCAACCTCATAAGCCATATATTTAAAATGTAACATTTGAAATTGCTGTGTAAATCTGTCCATGTGCCTTTTGGTAGATTACCCTCTTCACTAAGTAGTTTCTAACAAACTTCATTACATGCTTTTCAACAGCCCTTTCATCTATCAAAATCCACCAACTAAACCCCCAATTGTACAAACTAGAAACCACAAAATTGATCATATAACACAAACAAAGGACAGAGTAAATTAACAGGTTTATAAGAAATCTTACCAGAGAAAGAAAGCAGAAGAAGCAGCAAAACAATTTTCAAGCGAAACAATAGCGAACATCGAACAACCACAGAAAATATCGAACATGGGAAAAATACTGACAACATACATCTGAGATTCCCTTATATTAGCCGAAATGGTTGTCATTCGTATGAATGGATCAACCTTCGCTAGAGCAGGCCACACAGTTCGTCGATGGCTATTTTTTCTAGGTTTAAGACTGATGAGACGAGAGAGAGAGAGAGACAAAAGAGCTTCTGATGATGAGACGAGAGAGAGAGACGAAAGGGCTTCTGATGATGAGACGAGAGAGAGAGAGAGACGAAATGCATTTTCTAACTTTACAAAATAAATTAAAGACTTAGTATTAAACATTGGTGGGGTCATCTATTATTTCTTCTTTTTTTAATAAATATGTAGGCGGGAAAGTGGGGAGGGAAAATAAATCGTCCCAATATATATTTGATTTTACCAAACAGTTCCCATAAATAACCCTATTGTATCGCCTTTATAAACCGTCTTCATAGCTTTATTTATGGTGGTGGTTATTGTCCTATTGGAACAATTTTGCTTCTGAAATGTCCCAAAAGCCTTTTGATTCTATTGGAATGATTAAAACCGTTCCAATACATAATCTATTATAACAGTTCTCTAACCGTTGCAAAATAACCGTTCCGATAGAACCATTTTTTTTGTAGTGAGAGTTTGGGCAGTTTAGCATATCTACCATCAATATAGACGCCATTAGCATTGGATGTTCACGCCTTGGCCAACCGGTTTGTTAGATTGGATGTTTCGGAGTCCAGTCGAGTTCTTGCTTCTGTGGTTTCTCGGTCTTCTCTATATGATCATATCAGAGAGAGTTAGTATGGAGACCCCCATTTTCTTGTCCTTAAGGACACAGTTTAGCATGGCGATGCCGAGAAGGTTACTATTAGAGATGACGGTGTATTGCGAATGCATGGCCGGTTATGTGTGCCCAATGTGGATGTGCTGCATCAGTTGGCTCTTTAGGAGGCCCATAGTTCGCGGTACTCCATTCATCCGGGTGCTGCTAAGATATACCAGGATTTGAGGCAACATTATCGGTAGAAGAGGATGAAGAAGGACATAGTGGAGTATTTAGCTCGGTGCCTAAATTTTCAGCAGGTGAAGTATGAGCATCAGAGGCCGAGTGGTTTGCTTCAGAGATTTGAGATTACCGAGTGAAAATGACTTGGAGAAGGTCAAGATGATCCAGGATTGGGTTCGTACAACCCAATCTAGACAGAAGAGTTATGCGGATCGGAAGGTTCGCGATATTGCATTCATGGTTGGAGCGCGAGTCTTGCTCCGGGTTTCACCCATGAATGGTGTGATGAGGTTCGGGAAGAAGGGAAAGTTGATCCCTAGGTATATCGGACCTTTTGAGATCCTTGAGAGGATTGGTGAGATGGCCTATAAGCTTGTAATGCCACCTAGTTTGTCTGCGCTTTAACCGGTGTTCTATGTTTTTAGGCTCCAGATGTATTATGGTGACTCGTCTCATGTTTCACACTTCAGCACAGTCCAATTGGATGAGGATATGACTTATATTGGGAAGCCAATGGATATCTTGGACATACAGGTCCGAAAATTGAGATGAAAGAACATTGCTTCAGTGAAGGTTCAATGGAGGGTTCATTGTGTCGAGGAGGGGACCTAGGAGACTGAGCACGACATGCGGATTCGTTATCCTCAACTATGCACCACTTCAGGTATGTCATTATGCATGTTCGAGGGTGAACACTTGTTTTAAGAGGGGGAAAATATAACGACACGATCAGCCAATTTGTGTAATTGCACCCTGTTATCCCTTTTTTATACTTCGCACATGTGTGTTTATGGATTTATAACTTGCGGGGTTGGTTAATGTCTTTCCAAGAAACTTTCGGGTTGATTTGGACCCTTTGATTCTTGACTTAGGAGCTTAAAGTAGAAATGCTAACCAAATATTGACTTTTGTGAAAACGACCCCGGAACGGTGTTTTGATGGTTCTGATAGCTTCATTTCGTGATTTCAGACTTGGGCGTATGCCCGGAATTAATTTCATAAATCTGTCAGTTGATTTGTGTTGTTTTACTGAAATTTGGCAATTTGAAGTTTAAAAGTTTGACAATATGTTGACTTTTTGCTATTGAGCTCACAATTTTGGGACTGGAATAGGTCTGTTATGCTATTTAGAACTTGTCTACAAAATTTGGTACCATTTGAATTGGTTTGATAGGATTCAGACATTTAGTTGTAATTCTAAAGATTTTCTAACTTTACTTTCAAATTCATGCATTTTAGTGTTTGATTTGTAGTTTTAGATGTTATTTTTGTGTTTTGATCGCTCGAGCGAGTTCGTATGATGTCTTTAGACTTGTATGGATATTTTCTTGGAGCCTCGAGGGCTCAGATGCGTTTCAGACATGTATCGTAGTGTTTTGGACTGAAATTGCAGAATCTGGTGGCCTGATGCTTCAGGTATTGCAATTGTGATGTCAGGCTCGCAATTGCAAAGTGATCTAGGATTTTGGGTAGTTCGCATTTGCAACTAATATATTGCTTTAATGAGGGGATCAGGGTTCGGAATTGCGAGCACATCTTCGCATTTGCGAGGAGTTCCCCATGCTTGTCAGTGCCGCCATGGCGAGATTTTCTTCACAACACAGCGAACCCAGCTGAACCTAAGGGCTGGAAGTCGGGATTTCATCTCTCATTCTCTCATTTTCGAACCCTAGACTCGGTAGGAGTCGATTTGGAGAAGGGATGTTTATCTACAAACTTTGTGTAAGTGATTCTAACCTATTTTTAATCATATTCCATCAATATATCTTAGATTTTAACATCAAAATCATGTGAATCAAAGTGAAAATTTGTGAAACTTTGTCAAGTTTTTGAAAATAAGAATATGAGTTTTTATAGTCGATTTGGGCTTGGATTTTGAAACTAATCAAATGTATGAACTCGTGGGGTCATGGGTAGTTGGAATCTACCATTGGACCTGGGTATTGACCGGACGAGCCCCGAGTTTACTTTTGTTCACTTTTTTGGAAAAGAGTATATAATATAGATTTTTCTATTGTAATCGATTTCCATTGCATTGTTTGATGATAATAATTCAATTTTGGTTAGATTTGAGCTGTGTGGAGTTTAGGAAAAAAAGCTATTTCTGAGGGTTGACTTGGCCTAGTTGAGGTAAATATCTTACTTAACTTTGTGTGGGGGAACTACCCCTTAGGATTGGTATTGATTGATTCATGTGTGCTATGTGAATGTCGTGTACGCAAGGTAACGAGTGGGTACATGGCTTATACGTGGTATTTGACTGGTTTAGGCTACTTAGACCCTTTCCATGCTTTAACTGAAATGCCATATCATGTTCTAAATTCTCATACTCAATCTATTTTTACTTGTGTTAGTCTATCCATACATGCCTTAAATGACCTTTTTAACACTTGTTCTATATTCTGCTTGATAAATTGCTCTCATGCTTTAGTTGAACTTGTTGCCCCCTTTATTATTACATGTTATCTATTTCATTGTTGATTATCATTATTTGAAGTCATTGTTACAAGTTATCTCTTTCATTTCAATTATTCTGATTTGAAGTCATGTGATGTCTTCCATTATGAGCTATTTGTATTTAGTTCGTGGTTACACATTATCATTCTCATTGTTGAGTTATTGGTGTTGAAGTTGTGGAAGTCGTATCACATTGGGGCGAAGTTATTAATTATTGAGATATCTTTCTTGTTGAGAATTTTACATTCATTGTTATTGTTGTTATTCTTGTGCACGTTGTGGTGGAGTCATGGGCTATTGTTGTGTAACGACTCGCCGGTCGTTTTGAGAGTAATAGCCTCGATCCCCTATTTATTGCTTCTCCCATATCTTTTTCTACTTATGTGATTTGCCGGGAGGCTTTGGTTGTATTGTCAGAGTGTTTTGGGACACTTAGTCCCTAATAGACGCTTAAGTCTTAAATTTTTGAATGTAGTTCAAACTGTGTGAAGACGACTCCGGAATAGAGTTTTATCGGTTCTGTTAGCTCCGTTGGGTGATTCTGGACTTAGGAGCGTGTCCGGACTGTGAATTGGAGGTTCGCAGCTGATTTAGGCTTGAATTGGCGAAAGTCAAATTTTTGGAGATTTTGACCTGTAGTGGACTTTTTGATATCGGGGTCGGATTCAGATTCCGAAAAATGGAGTAGGTCCGTAAGGCTAAATATGACTTATGTGCAAAATTTGAGGTCAATCGGACGTGGTTGGTAGGTTTCGGCATCGGTTTTAGAAGTTTGAAATTTCACAGTTCATTAAGTTTGAATCGAAGGGTGATTCGTGTTTTTAGCGTTGTTTGATATGACTTGAGGGAACGACTAAGTTCGTATGATGTTTTAGGACTTGTTGGTATATTTGGTTGAGGTCCCGTGGGCCTCGGGTTGATTTTGGGTGGTTAACGGAACATTTGGAAATGTGTTGGATTGGCTGAAGTTATTGCACTTGGTGTAATGGCACCTGCGCATTTTGGGCCGCATGTGCGGCCCCGCAAAAGCGGCCATCGAGCTGCAGAAATGATTATGGGCCTACCCAGCGGGGACCGCAGAAGCGGTCAGAGTCTCACAGAAGGGGACTCGCATGAGCGGTGAAAAAAGCAGAAGCGGGCACGCGGGTGCGGTGACCCAGCCCTCTTAAGTCATTTTTGCACCTGCGATGGAATTTCCGTAGGTACTGCATCGCAGGTCCGACAGTAGGTCCGCAGATGCAGAATCACTAGGAAAAAAAGATCAAGTTCGAGGGTTTGTTTTCCATTTTCAATTTTGGGACCTTGAGAGCTCGGTGTGAGACAAATTTTCGAGGGTTCTTCAAGGAAATTATTGGAAATACTTTTCAGTGTTAGGCGATTTTTCGAGGCTATATTTCATGAATCTATTATTATTTTTATCATCTAATTAGGGATTTGAGTTGGAAATTTGGGGGGAAATGGTATAAACTTCCTAGACTAAAATTTTGAGTTTTGAAAGGTGATTTGAAGTCGGATTCGAGTAATTATTATATAGTTGGACTCGTGAGTGAATGGTGTTCATATTTTGTGACTTTTACCCGATTCCGAGACATGGGCCCGAGTCGAATCTTAGAGCGATTTTCGAATTTCTTGTTAAATCTTGATTACATTAATTAGATTAGTCTATTATAGTTGTATTTATTATATGTAATTGTGTTTCGCTAGATTTGGGCCATTCCGAGTTGGATAATCGAGGAAAGGGCATTCTTACAGATTGATTGAGCTTGATTCGAGGTAAGTGGCTTGCCTAACCTTGTGTGAGGGAAATCCCCTTAGGATTTGGTACTGTTGTGATATGTGAGCGTTGAGTACGTGAGCTGACGAGTATGTACACGAGATATTTGTTGTAAAGCTTGATTTGTTTTACTGAGTAGCAACCTGTTTTTCCTTTAATTTGAGTTATACCGTTTAAATGCATATTAATCTGTTTTCATTCTTAATAGAGCTATTCCAATATGTGTTGTTATCCAGTTTAGTCTAATATCGAATGTCTACGTGCTTTAACTGCTTATTTGAACTCTGTGAAGCATGCCTAGTTGAGTTCCTACTTTTCCTTGTCCTTTATCAGTATAACTATAGAAATTTTGCTGTTAAATATTTTATTTGTCGGTTTGAGCTGTGTGTTTACTTTTGAGACTATGAGGCAGTTCCTCGGGAGTTCTCCCTGCACATTTACTTTTGAGACTACGAGGCGGTACCTCGGGAGTTCTCCTTGTATATTTACCTTTGAGACTACGAGGCGGTACCTTGGTAGTTCTCCATGCATATTTACTTTTGAGACTACGAGGCGGTACCTCCGGAGTTCTCTCTGCATATTTACTTTTGAGATTACGAGGCGGTACATCAGGAGTTCTCCCTGCACATTTACTTTTGAGACTACGAGGCGGTACCTCGGGAGATCTCTTTGATTATTTACTTTGGGACTACGAGACGGTATCTCGGGAGATCCCTTGCTGTTTATCCCTGTGTTGTACTGCTATTTTTGTTGTGTTTTCCTTTTGTAAAATTCCATTCTCTTAATATAGCTCTTATATTCCCCTATTTTATTTATTATTTACCAGTGGTCCTGACCTGACCTCGTCACTACTCGACCAAGGTTAGGCTTGGCACTTACTGGGTACTGTTGTGGTTTACTCATTCTACTCTTCTGCACATGTTTGTGTGTACAGATCTAGGTACTTCTTATCAGCCCCGCTATTAGCTAGGAGTGCTTGTTGTTGTACGGAAACTTCAAGGTACATCTGCCGCGTCCGCAGACCTCGAAGTCCCCTTCTATTCTCCCCTATGTCAATTACCTTATGTACTTCTTTTATTAGACTCTGGTGTATAGAAATACTAGTTTCCTCTTATAGATTGTGACTTACTATGTTTCGGGTTCTGCAAAGACTGTGTATTTATAGAGTATTGGTTATTGTTTATGCTGAGCGACATTGTTACTAGATATTCAATTATCCACTGCTGTCAGTTGCCAAGTTTTACTTTCGTTTTATTATTTTTCCACAATTTATTAGGCTTACCTAATCGTAGAGTCTAGGTGCTATCACAACGTTATACAGAGGGCGTTTGGGTCGTGACAATTTGGTATCAGAGCTCTAGGTTCACAGGTGCCGTGAGTCACAAACTGGTTTGTTAGAGTCTCGCGGATCGGTACGGAGATGTCTGTAGTTATCTTTGGGATGCTTTGGAACTTTTAGGAAATAACTATACTTCTTTTTGCTTCCATGTCGTGCGTAATTTGTTGACATCCAAAATTCTAAACTTTTGTATTCTATTCTTTCTCACACATGGTAAGGAACCGTACCGGAGGATCTGATGACCAGGCACCCGCGCCCCCTGATAGAGCCGCGAGAGGCCGGGGCTGGGGAAGAGGACGTCCACGTGTTGAAGCTAGAGCACCCGCACGAGCTGCTACAGAGGAGCCCCCAGTAGCTCCAACTGGAGGGCAGGCACCTGAGGTACCTGTTGCTGCATAAGCCTTCCAGGAGACTCTAGCCCAGTTTCTGAGCATGTTCCGTACCATAGCTCGGGCTGGATTGATTCCACTTGCTCATGCCATATTTCAGGCGGTGGGAGGAGCACAGACTTCCATCACCGGTACCCTAGAGCAACGAGTTCAGGTAGACCGGGATCCAGAGATCATACCAGTGCAGCTGGTAGCTCCAGTTCAGCCCGAGGTTAGGGCAGTAGTTTCTGAGGCGGAGCAGCTCAGACTTGAGAGGAACAAGAAGTACCACCTTCCTACCTTCAGTCGATTCGCGTCAAAGGATTTCCAGGGTTTTTTGGAGGAGTGTCACCGTATTCTCTGTACTATGGGTGTAGAGCAGTCGAGTGGGGTTTCCTTTACTGCATTCCAGCTTAGAGGAGCACCCTATCAGTGGTGGCATGGTTATGAGTTGAGTAGTCCGACTGAGGTAAATTCACTTACATGGACTCAGTTCTCGGACATGTTCTTGAGAGAGTATGTTCCCCAGAGTCATGGACTCAGTGCTATGACTCTGTCAGAGTATGTGGTTTTCTTCAGTGATTTGGGCTGACATGCACCAGCCTTGGTTGGCACAGTTCGAGAGAGGGTTCGTCGGTTTTATCGAGGGACTCCACCCCAGTATCATGCTTAGCATGGACCGAGAGTTGGAGATGGATATTTCTTACCAGCAGGTTGTGCGCATTGCTAGGAGATTGGAGGGTATGCTTACTTGGTAGAGAGAGGAGAGGGAGGCCAAGAGGTCCCAAGAGTCTGGTATTTATAGTGGTACTCGTTCCCTAACTGTAGTTCGCCATGTTAGGGGCTTTGGGAGTCGCCCCATTCATTCAGCACTTCCAGCAGCCAGTGGTATTCCGGTCCCTTATAGGCCCCAAGAGCCTTATTATGCACCGCCAGTATCTAGTGCACTTCCTGCACGGGGTCCTCTTAGCGGTCAATCCAGCAAATCTGGCCCGAGCCAGTCACAGCAGCCACGCCCTCCGAGAGCTTGTTTTGAGTGTGGCGACACTTTCCATATGGTGAGGGATTTCCCCAGACTTAGGAGGGGTGCACCTCCACAGACTTCTCAGCCACCGCGTGCTCCACAAGGTCCTCAGGCTATGATTACAGCACCAGCTACCACCCCACCTTCTCAGCCAACTCGAGGTAGAGGTCGAGGAGGTAGAGGTTGCCCTAAAGAGGGAGGCCATGCCATATATTATGGGCTTCCTGCTCGTACAGAAGCAGTTGCTTCCGACTCTGTCATTACAGGTATTGTTCAAGTCTGTCATAGAGATGCGTCAGTTTTATTTGATCCAGGTTCCACTTATTCCTATGTGTCCTCTTATTTTGCCTCGTATTTGGGCGTATCTTGTGATTCTTTGTGGACCGTGTGTGTCGGTCGTGTTTGGTTGTTCTTAGTGGTTTTGAGACCAGAGTCGATTTGTTATTGCTCAGCATTGTAGACTTTGATATTATTTTGGTCATGGACTGGTTGTCACCCAATTATGCTATTCTTGATTGTCACGCTAAGACCGTGACGCTGGCTATGCCAGGATTACCATGATTAGAGTAGAAAGGTACCTTAGAGTATACTCCTAGGAGAGTTATTTCATTTCTTAAAGCTCAACGAATGGTTGAGAATGGGTGTGACGCGTATCTAGATTATGTGAGAGATGTTAGTATTGATACCCCTTCAGTTGAGTCAGTCCCAGTAGTGTGGGATTTTCCAGATGTTTTTTCCAGCTGATCTTCTGGGCATGCCGCCTGACAAAGATATTAATTTTGGCATTGATTTGTTGCCGGGCGCTCAACCCATCTCTATTCCTCCATATCGTATGGCTCCTCCCGAGTTGAAGGATCAATTATAGGAGTTTCTTGATAAGGGCTTCATTCTGCCCAGTGTGTCACCTTGGGGTGCTCCTATCTTATTTGTGAAGAAGAAGGATGGTTCTATGCAGATATGTATTGATTACCTCCAGTTGAACAAAGTCCCTGTGAAGAACAGTTATGCATTGCCTCGTATTGATGAACTATTTAATCAGTTATAGGGTGCCAGAGTGTTTTCCAAGATTGACTTATGTTCAAGCTATCATCAGTTGAAGATTCGGGAGCCAGATATCCTGAAGACTACTTTCAGGACTCGGTATGGTCACTACGAGTTCTTGTGATGTCATTTGGGCTGACCAATGCCCCAACATCATTCATACACTTGATGTACAGTGTGTTCCGACCTTATCTTGACTCTTTCATCATTGTGTTTATTGACGACATTTTGGTGTACTCCCAGACTCGGGAGGATCATGAGCAGCACCTAAGGACTGTACTTCAGACCTTGAGAAAAAGAAGTTATATGCAAAATTTTCAAAGTGTGAGCTTTGGATAGACTCAATGGCATTCTTGGGTCATGTAGTATTGAGTGATGGGGTCAAGGTGGTTACGAAGAATGTGTCAGCAGTGCAGAGTTGTCCTAGACTATCAACAACTATGCAGATCCAGAGTTTTCTTGGTTTCGCGGGGTATTACCGTCGTGTTGCATATGGATTCTCATCTATTGCAGCACCTATGACCAGGCTGACCTAGAAGGGTGCTCCGTTCAGGTGGACAGAGGAGTGTAAGGAGAGCTTCCAGAAGCTCAAGACAGCTTTGACTACAGCCCCAATATTGGTATTGCCTAAAGGTTTGGGGTCTTGTACTGTATATTGTGATGCGTCGCAGATTGGTCTCGGTGCGGTGTTGATGTAGGACGGTAGGGTGATTGCCTATGCATCCAGAGAGCTGAAGGTGCATGAAAGCACTATCCTGTCCATGACCTTGAGTTAGCAGCTATTGTTCATGCATTGAAGATTTGGCGGCACTATTTGTACGATGTCCCTTGCGCGATTTACAACGATCACTAAAGTTTGCAGCATCTATTCAAACATAAGGATTTTAACTTGCATCAGCGGAGGTGGTCGGAGTTGCTTAATGATTATGATATCACCACTTTATACAATCCTGGGAAGGCCGATGTGGTGGTCGATGCTTTGAGTCGCCAGGCGGAGAGTTTGGGGAGATTAGCATATCTACCAATAATAGAGAGGCCATTGGCATTGGATGTTCAGGCCTTATCCAGCCAGTTCGTTAGATTGGATATATTTGATCCGAGTTGGGTGTTGGCTTGTGTAGTCTCTCGGTATTTGCTTTAGGATCGTATCAGGAAGCGTCAGTAATCTGCTTGTCCTTAAGACATGGTTAAGCACGGTGATGCTAAGGAGGACACTATTGGAGATGATGGTGCACTGAGGATGCAGGGCAGGTTATGTGTGCCCAATGGAGATGATTTGCGTGACTTGATCCTCCATGTGGCTCACAGTTCGTGGTACTCCATTCATTCGGGTGCCGCGAAGATGTATCAGCACTTGAGGCAGCATTACTAGTGGAAGAGAATGAAGAAGGACATAGTGGAGTATGTAGCTCGGTGTCTAAATTGCCAGCAGGTGAAGTATGATCATCAGTGGCAAAGTGGGTTGCTTCAGAAGTTAGAGATTCCGGAGTGGAAATGGGAGCGATTCACTATGGATTTTGTTGTTCGGCTTCCACAGACTCAGCAAAAGTTTGATGCAGTTTTGGTGATTGTGGATAGGCTAACCAAGTTAGCTCATTTCATTCCTGTGATGACTACTTATTCTTCTGAGCAGCTGGCTTGAGTTTATATTAGCGAGATCGTCAGGCTTCATGGCAGACCGGTATCCATCATCTCTGACCGGGGTACGCAGTTTACATCACGGTTCTGGAGGGCCGTACAACATAAGTTGGGTACTCGAGTGGAGCTGAGCATAACATTTCACCCTCAGATGGATGGGTAGTCCGAGCGCACTATTCAGATATTAGAGAATATGCTCCATGCGTGTGTGATACAGTTTTGAGGTTCATGGGATCAGTTCTTGCCACTTGTTAAGTTTGGCTACAATAACTGTTATCAGTCAAGCATCCAGATGGCACCGTATGAGGCTTTGTATGGTAGGCGGTGTCGATCCCCAGTGGGTTGGTTCGAGATGTGCGAGGCTAGAGTATTAGGTACAGACTTGGTTCGGGATGCTCTGGAGAAGGTTAAGGTGATCCAGGATCGACTTCACACAACCCAGTCCCGATTGAAGAGTTATGCAGATCGGAAGGATCGCGATGTTGCATTCATGGTTGGAGAGCGGGCCCTGCTTCGGGTGTCACCCATGAAATGTGTTATGAGGTTCGGAAAGAAGGGTAAGTCGAGCCTAAGGTTCATCGGACCCTTTGAGGTGTTGCGCCATGTTGGGGAGGTTGCGTATGAGCTTTACTTATTTCCCAACCTGCCAGGAGTTCATTAGGTAATCCATGTTTCTATGCTCTGGAAGTATCACGGTGATCCATCTCATGTGCTGGATTTCAGCTAAGTCCAGTTGGACAAGGATTTATCTTATTTTGAGGAGCTAGTGGCTATTTTGGATAGGCAAGTTCGAAAGCTGAGGTCGAAGAACATTGCTTCTATGGAGGGGTCAGCCGGTTGAGGAGGCGACTTGGGAGGCCGAGCATGATATGCGCAGCCATTATTCTCATCTTTTCACCACTTCAGGTATGTCTCTATACTCGTTCGAGGACGAACGATTGTTTTAAGAGAGGGGATGTAATGAACCGCCGGTCATTTTGAGAGTAATAGCCTTGATCCCCTGTTTACTGCTTCCCCGTATCTTTTTCTACTTATGTGATTTGCCAGGAGGCTTTGGTTGTGTTTTCGGATTGTTTTCGGACACTTAGTCCCTAAACGGAAGATTAAGTCTTAGGATTTTTGATTGTAGTTGGAACTATGTGAAGACAACTCCAGAATAGAATTTCGTCGGTTCCGTTAGCTCCGTTGGGTGATTCTGAACTTATAAGCGTGTTCGGACTGTGAATTGGAGGTCTGTAGCTGATTTAGGCTTGAATTGGCGAAAGTCAAATTTTTGTTGATTTGGACCAGTGGTGGACGTTTTGATATCGGGGTCGGATTCCGATTCCGGAAGTTGGAGTAGGTCCATAAGATGAATATGACTTGTGTGCAAAATATGTGGTCAATTGGACGTGGTTTGATAGGTTTCGGCATAAGTTTTAGAGGTTTGAAGTTTCAAAGTTCATTAAGTTTGAATCGGAGGGTGATTCATGTTTTTAGCGTTGTTTGATATGATTTGAGGGATCGACTAAGATCGTATGATGTTTTAGGACTTGTTGGTATGTTTGGTTGAGGTCCTGGGGGCCTCGGGTTGATTTCGGATGGTTAACGGATCATTTGGAAATATGTTGGATTGGATAATGTTGCTGCACGAGGTGTAATCGCACTTGCGCATTTTGGGCCGCAGAAGCGGACATCGAGCCGCAGAAGCGATTATGGGCCTGCCCAGCCGGAACCACCGAAGCGGTCAGAGTCTCGCAGAAGCGGACTCACAGGAGCGGTGAAAGGAACGCAGAAGCGGGCGCGCAGGTGCGGCCACCTCATCGCATAAGCAGACCCAGCCCTCTTAAGTCATTTCCGCACCTGCGATGGAATTTCTGCAGGTGCGGCATTGCAGGTGTGGCGTCGCAGGTGCGACAGTAGGTCCGCAGATGTGGAATCGGTGGGGAAACAAGATCAAGTTCGAGGGTTTGTTTTCCATTTTCAATTTTGGGACCTTGAGAGCTCGATGTGAGGTGAGTTTTCGAGTGTTCTTCAAGGAAATTGTTGGGGTAAGTGATTCTAACTCGGATTGGACTATATTTCATGAATCTATTACTATTTTCATTATCTAATTAGGGATTTGAGTTTGAAATTTGGGGAAAAATGGTATAAACATCCTTGACTAAAATTTTGAGTTTTGAAAGGCTTTTTGAGGTCGGATTCGAGTAATTCTTATATGGTAGGCGTCGTGAGTGAATGGGTGTTCATTGTTTGTGACTTTTACCTGATTTTGAGACGTGGGCCCGAGTTGACTTTTAGGGCGGTTTTGGAATTTCTTGTTAAAGTCTTCATTTCATTAATTAGATTAGTCTATTATAGTTGTATTTATGATATGTAATTGTGTTTGGCTAGATTTGGGCCATTCGGACTCGGATAATCAAGGAAAGGGCATTCTTACGGATTGATTGAGCTTGGTTCGAGGTAAGTGGCTTGCCTAACCTTGTATGGGTAAATACCCTTAGGATTTGGTACTGTTGTGATATGCGAGCGCCATGTACGTGAGGTGACGAGTACGTACACGGGCTATTTGTTGTAAAACCCGATTTAATTTACTAAGTAGTAACCTGTTTTTCCTTTATTTTGAGTTATATAGTTTAAATGAGTATTAGTCTATTTTCATTCATAATTGAGCTATTCAAATATGTGTAGTTATCCTGTTTAGTATAATATCGCATGTCTACGTGTTTTAACAGCTTATTTGAACTCTGTGAAGCATGCCTAGTTGATTTCTTGCTTTTCCTTGTCCTTTATCAGTATAAATGTAGAAAGCTTTTGTTAACTGCTGTATTTATCGGTTTGAGCTGTGTGTTTACTTTTGAGACTACGAGGTGGTTCCTCGGGAGTTCTCCCTGCACATTTACTTTTCAGACTACGAGCAGGTATCTCGGGAGTTCTCCCTGTATATTTACTTTTGAGACTGCGAGGCGATACCTCGGTAGTTCTCCCTGCATATTCACTTTTGAGATTACGAGGCGGTACCTCGGCAGTTCTCCCTGCATATTTACTTTTGAGACTACGAGGCGGTACCTCGGGAGTTCTCTCTGCATATTTACTTTTGAGACTACGAGGCGGTACCTTGGGAGTTCTCCCTGCACATTTACTTTTCAGACTACGAGGCAGTACATCAAGAGTTCTCCCTGCACATTTACTTTTGAGACTACGAGGCGGTACCTCGGGAGATCTCTTTGGTTATTTACGTTGGGACTACGAGACGGTATCTCGGGAGATCCCCTGTTGTTTACCCCTGTGTTATACTGCTATTTTTGTTGTGTTTTCCTTTTGTAAAATTCCATTCTCTTAATATAACTCTTATATTCCCCTGCTTTATTTATTATTTACCAATGGGCCTGACCTGACCTCGTCACTACTCGACCAAGGTTAGGCTTGGAACTTACTCAATACCATTGTGGTGTACTCATTCTACTCTTCTGCACATGTTTTTGTGTACAGATCTAGGTACTTCTTATCAGCCCCGCTATTAGCTGAGAGTGATTGTTGTTGTACGGAGACTTCAAGGTACATCTGCCGCGTCTGCAGACCTCGGAGTCCCCTTCTATTCTCCCCTATGTCAATTACCTTCTGTACTTATTTTATTAGACTCTGGTGTATAAAGATACTAGTTTCCTCCTGTAGCTTATGACATACGATGTTTCGGGTTTTTGGAAGACTGTGTATTTATAGAGTATTGGTTATTGTATATGTCGAGCGGCATTATTACTAGATATTCAGTTATCCACTATTGTAAGTTGCCATGGTTTACTTTCGTTTTGTTATTTTTCCGCAATTTGTTAGGCTTACTTCATACAGACTAAGTGTCGTCACGACGTTATACGAAGAGAGTTTGTGTTGTGACATGTTGTGAAAACATTGATTTTGTTGATTGTTGGCAAGTTGTGATATATGGGCACTTATGGTGCGAGTTGTTATTGTGATGTGATATTTACGCAGGTATAAGGCTAGGGGTTAATATGCATAAGGTGAGGCTTATGTGTGTGTTGCTTTTAGGGGAACTAAGGTGGGATAAAGTATGTGTAGCTATTTCGGGAAAACATTTTTTCGAAAACTATTTAAATGTAAGACTCACGCGACGGTATAAGGAAAGATTGTGATTGAGATTATGAATTGTGAATACGAGGCGGTACTTCAGTTGTGTTTCTTGATATATACACGAGGCGGTACCTCGTTGTGATTCTTTTTATTTATCTCATGTTGCAAAGAGTTTTGGTGGGAACACTTCTTGTTGTGTTGTTTCTCCTTGTTATATCTGTTATTGCATGTATATGATCATTGTGGTTCTATTTAATTGATTTCCTTATGTTTTTTCCATGCTTAAAATTCTTGTATTAGTTCATGTTATTATCTTGTTTTGTATTAGTTGTTTCTTCGCTTTCCATTATTATTCTTTCTTATGTTTTTATATTGCTTATTTATATCCTAGTAGGTATCTTGACCTGACCTCGTCACTACTCTACCGAGGTTAGGATTGATACTTACTTGGTACCGTTGTGGTGTACACATACTACACTTCTACACATCTTTTGTGCAGATCCAGGTACGTCTACCCATGTTGGATGCTAGACTTGATTTAAGTAATTGCTTTTGGAGACTTCAAGGTATACCTGCTCTACGTCCGCAGGCCTCAGAGTCACTTTCTATTATCTTTACTTCCTGTTGTATTTTCGTTCTGACACTGATGTAGTAGAGTTTGTGACTCAGTTCCACCGATTTGGAAAAGTATTTGTTGACATTCTATTTCAGGAGTTTATATCAGTTTATCAGACTTGTTTTAGTATTTTGTTGATTGTTTATGTCAAGTATTATCAAATGTTAGGCTTACCTAGTCGTAGAGACTAGGTGCCATCACGACATCCTACTGAGGGAAATTGGAGCCGTGACACTTCTATGCTACGATAGGTTGTGATCGGTTGGGTATTTGCATACATGGTGCGTTCTATATGGGTGTTGTGGCAATAATTGAGTGAGATGGTTCTTGGGGTGTTAAATGGATGATTATGCCTTGGTTATGGTCTTTCTAGGTTGTAATATATTTTTTTATTCATTTCTCTATGGTTATGGTCATGCACTTCGTGTTTTTGATGTTGATTTGCATATGGTTGTTGATTTTGAGCATTATGACTCGAGGTATTCCATGTGGCCTGATGTTTGGATTGGGTCACGCAATGCATTGGGGTATGTTAGGATATGATCCTTTGTAATAGATTTGTGCATCTTAGTTCTTCTATGTGTGATGAGTTCATAGCATTATGTTTGTGGTGGTACTTGCTGAGATTGCAGGATGGTTCTCTCATTTGAGTCATTTTCCATGTTTTAGTACATCTGAATAGTTGCTTATTGGTGCGCAAATTGTACGGTTTGTGGATTTAGGTTGTATTGGTGTGACATGTCAGTAGAATAGATGTATTTGATGAGATGAGTCCATTGGAACTCTAATGGGTGCTATCGGATTTGAATACGGTATATTCGGAAGGATAATATCACTAATCGGCTTAGAATTTGGCTCCGGTTCTTATCAGATGAGAGAGAGGGCTCCATGACTTAGTGATATGATGAGTGGTTATCAGTTTCTGCATGATTCATTCATCATTGACAGTGTATGAAGGTTTAGAACAAGATTTTAGCTGATATAAGGTCGGTTACCAGTACCGAGTTTGTTTTTAATTACCTATTGTGGCCGAAAGTTATTGCATTGAGAATCTGAGTCATGTGGTACATTGTGTGTTTACATTCTGGGTTATGGTTATGGCTTGGCACAACTTGTTCAGACTTATACAGTGTGTAGATGTGAGAATCGGGTCTTGTAATGAATTCTGGATGTTGCAGATTTGATTCCAAGATTTTTGGGCTAAGGTTGTAGAAATGATCTTCAGTAGTTTTGAGTTGACGGACTTATGTTGATTGGGGTGACATGGGATAACCCTCGAGTATGTGCATGGTAAGGTTACACAGTTCGAGGACGAACGTATGTTTAAGTGGGGGAGAATATAACGGCCCAACCGGTCATTATGAGCATTTGCATTATGTTCAGTTATTTGAACTCTTGAGTAACTTCATATGATGTATTATATCTTGCATGTATCGTCGATGTTTTTAAGTAGCAATAAATGAGAGTATGAATGTTGCTAAGAAGATAACCAGGGAAAAAATAGGTTTGGTTGTTTTGACAGATTGTAGCATTCCCTAGATGAATCACACTTGAGCTACACATGGACCAAAGAGTTAAACTTAACGGTACTTTTTGGAAAATCTTCTAGACTTAGGGCTTTAGACCAAAGATGTCATCTTTTTACATACATCACGGATCATATATTTCAAGGTGATACATTAAGGACAAAAATAAAGCAATCGCAATACATTAAGGACCATTTTGATCATTTCCTCTTCAAAAGTTCATGAAGTTTGATTTGACTGTGATTCATTATTTTGATGTTGTTATGTGTGATTTGAGGCCTCGAGTAGGTCCATATTATGTTTGGAACTTGTTGGTATGTTCAGAATGGGATTTGAGGGGCTCGAGTGAGTTTCAGATGTGGTTCGGATTGTTTCGGATGGTTGTTGTATTGTTTATTGCTAGTGTGTCTGCAGATCATTGTGATCGCGGATCTAGGCTCGCGATCACATAGAGGAATTCTGGAGCTGTGTAATTTTCTTCTCCGCATTCACGACATCAAGAATACATTCGCGTAGGTTTGTGTGATTACTGTTTATGTTCGCATATGAGGCGTCGAGTTCACATAGAACTGAGCTGAGAGATCAGAGCTGTGAGCTGGGACATCATAATCGCGTAAGCTAGGTCGCATTCGCGGAGCGTTGGAGGCTGTGGTCATTGCTGATGGTAGACTATAATCACGTGTTTTAGTCACTTACTGCACTCTAATTTACTGCATTTTACTTGTTTTGAGCTTTAATTAATAGTGTTTTGCACCTATTATGTGTTTTATGCCTTGTAGGACTGATTCCGAGTGATATAGATGTTATGAAGCTAATTTGAGCTATTTGGAGCTTTGAAGTCTGGGTAAAAGCCCAAGGGATTAATCCGGGATCATGTTCGGGGGTCGAGGACCAAGCCTAGACGTCAAAACACCATATTTGAGTCGTACTCTGAGAAATTTGCACTAGTGCGACAAAGGGTGCGAGGCAAAGTGTGACGCAGCAGTGTATTTTTGCTGCATATTGAATTTTTGAGCTCTCTAGATTTCCCCACTAATGCCCCGTATCGAGTGTTGCCCCATGTGGCGCACCTGTGCAAATTTTACAGAGCCAATGTCCTATTTTGACTAGGAGAAGGTAGTTTCGTCTGGGCCCGACCCTAGTTGGTATAAATACATAGAAAAATATTATTTTCTGGACTTTGACACATATTCGACCTAAGGAGGCTAAGGAGGAGTTGGAAGAACATGAGCACAAGGATTTCATCATTCCTTCCTCACTCAAGACCCGAGTTTGTATTGAATTTATGTTTTCCTATACTTTAACATTATTTGTGATAAAATGTTCCATATCTATGGAGTAGTTCTCTTTAGGGTTTGATAGATTTGGTGTATTGATTATTGTTTGTGGATCATAACTCTAGTTTTATGTATTGAAGCATTTTTAGATGATTTAATTGTTCCATCTATATTCACTTTTTCATGTAATCGAGAGAGGCATAACTTGTGATATCTTTTCATTATATTGCTGGTTGAGTTCATTAATTCTTCTTAGTAATCGAAAAAGGCTAGTTGAATTATTGATTAACCCTAGTTAGGACAATAATCGAAAGAGGTTTTCCTAAAGACCAATTCACTACGCATTCTTGCATTCTTCATGTGCTTAAATTGGTTCATATCGTGAGGTTAAGACTTAATCGAAAGAGGAGATTTTTCTGAACGTTTGAACTAATAATTGAGTGAATTCGAGAGACTCACTTGAATATTAGAAGTGAATTATCTAGAGTTAGATCCCGAACAATTATCTTTCACCTATCCTATCAACCCCTATTTTCTCCCACTGATAACTTCCTTGCTTACATTTGTTTCGATTGTCATTAGTTAATAGCTTTATCTTTTTAGTTAACTTTAGTTAGAAATCATCTAAATCTCAAGTGTTGATCATCTCGGATAGCAATCAAGCTAGAAACTACAAGAATACTGTATAGATCCAATCACTGTGGATATGATATTATACTATACTTTATTTTGACTAGCGAGCATAATTTAAGTCTGTGTTTTGCGCTCGTCAAAGTTTGGCACCGTTGTCGGGAATTGGCAATTAATAGTGTTTGACGTAGTTTGTAGTGCTAATTCAAGAATATTTCTTTTTTATTTTTATTTTTCTCTTTTTGCGTTTAGTGTTCTTTGACAGTGCGCAAGTTACAGGTTCAGAGTGGTGCATGACTAGAACTTCTATGAAGGAAGTGCTACCATACAAACCAGAGATAGAAAAACAACTGTGACAGTTGAAGAAGGAAAGAGATCTCACCTAGACTTAAGAAAAGGTTGGGCAATCCTCAACCATAAAAACTATGACTGGAAATGGTGATGATAATGTAGATTTGGATGCAAGAGAGGTAGCCCAACAATGAGAAAATGTTGCACGGAATGCTGAGGAAGCAGCTACTAGAGATATGCAAACATCTATGAAGAAGAGAGGGGCCTCAGACTTAATCAACATCAACCCTTTCTTGGGAGACCACTTGGTGATTATGCTAGACCAGTTTACAATCAAGGATTATCCAGTGTTAGACCACCTCCAATTATAGCAAACAATTTCGAGTTGAAGCAAGGGTTGCTTCAAACCCTTCATAATTGTTGTGTTTTCAGAGGGAAGCCAAACAAAAATCCAAACACTCGTCTAATGGACTTCGAGGAGATTATGAACATCTTTCAATACAATAGGGTGTGACAAGATGCAGTATACTTAAGGGCATTCCCCTTTTCACTTAATGATGATGCTAAGGAGTGGCTTCGGAGAAATCCATACCTTCTACCAGAAAGAGACTGAAACTTGTTTTGAAGCATGTGAGAGGTTTAAGGAGATAGTTAGAAAGTGTCAACATAGCAGAATTGAACTCTGGATGCAACTCCAGGATTTTTGGGAAGGATTGACACCGGCCTCGCGTAGAACATTGAGCAATGCAGTTGGAGGCCCTTTGATGAAGAAGACTCCAGAGGAGATAGTTACAATTCTTGATGAGTTATCTAAAGATGCTAATTAGTGGCCCTCTGAGAGTGCTGAAAGAAGAAGATCAACTGGCGTTCACAAAGTTTATGCTAATACATCTTTGTAGGTACAACTTGATGCTATAGCTAAGGAAATACGAAAGCTGACCTTAGACTTGATACAAAATGAGCCTCACGCAGCTTGTGATATATGTGGAAGATGATACCCTACTCATGAGTGTCAAGCCTCAATTGAGGAAGTGAATGTTGTAAGAAATTATAATGCGATGGGTCAGATGCACCCCGAGTTTTCATGGAGTTCACTTGGGGGTACTGTGAATGCATGGCAACACAATAACCCTAGACCCTAAGGACAAGGAGCTCCAGCATACCAGAATCAGTAGAGGTATTAATTTCAGCCTCAACAACCTATTCAGCCTGGTCTAGAGGATCTCATGAAGGCATTCATTATTAAATCCGATGAGAGGCTGGACGCCCATGGATCAGCTATCAAAGAACTAGGCACTTGTTTTCAAAACCTGGAGAGACAAGTGGGACATATTACAATAATATTATCTGAGAGGGCTCCGGAAAATCTCCCCACTGATACTGAGAGAAATCCTAAAGATACTGTAAGGCCCTGTAAAATGTTTACTAAAAACCCGATTTCCGTGATGCCAAAGTAGGAGTAGAGGTTATATTAGTAGAAATTATTTGAGGTTATATTGCTCGCAGTGGTTCTGACTTTTTGGATTGAGCAGTGCGCTACAGAGTTGAACGAAAATGTTGGGCAGAAGTAGGCATTTCTGCGGCCATTCTGCGGCCGCAGAACCCCTCTGGCATTTTTGATGCCCAATTTCGCGGCCATTATGCGGTCACATAACCGTTTTGCGGGCCTCATTCTTGTCGCATATACCGCATTGGGATTTTTTGGAAGGAGGTTCTGTGGTGCACTACGCGACCGCAGAACCGTTCTGCGGTGCATTATGCGACCGCAGAACAAGTCCGTGGGCCGCATAGTGACTGCAGACCAGGTCAGTTTCTTTCCAGGTCTGGCTCCCATTTTTGCGGTGATTTCGCTGACCACATAACCATTATGCGACCGTATATGCGACCGCAGAACCCATTTTGGAGCTTCAAATTTGGGGTTTTTAAACCCGACCCAATTACGTTAAAACACACCCCAAAGACCATTTTGAACATATTTTCTATTATTTATAGAGTGAGAGAGAGGGTCCTAGAGGGAGGAAGTGATATTCATCAAGTTGTTCTTCAATTCTCACTTAAAACCTTGAAGATTATCAAGAGAGTCACCTAGGTCTTCTTCATAAGAGGTAAGATTCTATCACCCAAACTCTTAATTGCAAAATGTAACTAGAATGGGCCTTTAGTAAGCTAATTCATGGGGATGGGAGTTCTTACCTTGCATGCATGTCTTCCTATGGTATGTGGGAAGGTTGTAAGTTAAAGATAGAAAAGAATGGGGCGGGTTTGGTGGAGTCTTTCATAAAAAGGGCCTTAAAACAATGATGCACGCCTAGTGTTTGATAATATGCTCAAATGAGTTAGAATCATGACCATCTTCCTAATTTTGGTCCAACTAGTTATATTTCTAAAATAGATTGAAGTTGCTAAGAATCCCGAATAATTTTAGAGTTTGAGAAGCTCAATTGAGGTGTGTTGGCTAAACCTCCTTCTTCTTAGAATCGAACCCCACAGTGTTTGTGTAATTGGAGTAAGCTCTTGATCATTTTAGAATTGGCGATTTCTAATGTGTTTGTGTTGAAGGATGTAAGTTCAATATTTATTCTAAAGGCCTCATCATTTTATCTTGTTATTTGAGGATGTGTTAAAAAATGTGGAATATGTGTTTGAAATGTTAAGACTTCATGTCAAGATTGAAATAAAGATTGTTATGCCAAATTGTATGAAAAGCCTCTATGTGCCTCAGATTCCCAAATCGTTTATATGTGAATTTAGTCTCTTGAATGGGAAGCCTTATTGTTGTTGATAATGTTAATGATATTTGAATATGGAAAAAGGGAACTAGAACTACGAGATACAGCCAAGTGCTAGGAATGACTTTATAATTGTGGCTATTAGTGCCAATGAATTAAAAAGAGGTGAAAGAAGTACGATGTGAGATGATTGATCGAAAAAGGTAATGTCTCAAATGAGATGGCTTAGCCGATCGGGCCGAGATCAGACTCGGTGTAAGAACACGGTGGTATTGTGGATGAAATTGTAAAAATGGTTGATGTCTCAAATGAGATGGCCTGGCGGATCAGGCTGTGATCGGACGCCATGCCACACACATGGTGGTACTGTGCTGGAAATGTTAATGAAATTGTGGTAATGTCTCAAATGAGATAACCTAGCCGATCGGGTCGAGATCGGACTCCGTGTAAGAATACGGAGGTAATGTGAATTGTGGAATATCGGTACTAAAGATCACCCAACCTAATAATATGGAAATTGACTTGAAAACGTATATGATCCTTAAGTTGTTGTTTTAATATTATTTGAAGCCCTTATTGAATTCTTGATTGTTCCTCTTGTATTATTATTCATTCTATTGAGTTGGTGTTTAGCTTTACATACTAGTGTTATTCGATGGTACTAACGTCCCTTTTGCCGTGGGCGCATCCTCTTCTCAGCGGACTCGGTGTGCCGCATTTCATTACGGGGTCATGTATTTTACCTTTTTTTATATTGGGGTCATTTGTTGAGGTATAGCCGGTGCCTTTTTGCCAGTACCATCTTTACTCTCTTTTGTATCTTTAGAGGCTCCGTAGACACTATGTGGGTTGTATATGGGTGTTTGGAATGCTAAACAAGTTATGTTGTGTTTGATCACTGATCCACTCGAACTATAAGAAATGTGTATTTTGAGACTTAAAGGTGCAATGTCTAATGGAACGATTTAGGATTGTATGAATGAGCTTCCTACTATTTAATTAATGAAACCACGTCTTGTCTTGAACATTGGTGAATTGGGTAGAAAGTATCTAATAGGTTTGATCGGCCGGGTTCACTCGGTTGAGCGTCGGTCACGCATCCCAAGGATGGGACGTGACAAATTTGGTATCAGATCCTAAGGTTTTAAAGTGTCCTAGGATGTCTGGGAGCCGTGTCTAGTAGAGTTCTTCTTATTGGTGTGTTATCGACCACATCTATAAGTTGGAGGCTACTTGGGCATTTAGGAATAATATCCTTCTTTGATATTCTGGATCGTGCGATTAAACTAATTGTGCAATTGTTCCTCTTCTAACTGGTGCATTCCTTTAACTTTCAGTATATGGCACCTAAGAATAGAGAAAGAACTGGCCAAAGAGCCAATGCCGCCTTGGGAGTGGTAGTTGACCCTTTACTTGGAGAGGCGGGTGAATACATAAGGGGTGAGGATAATCCCCCTACTGCTACACTACCTGATTTCACTACACCAGTTCAGGCCACACCAGTTCCTGCCCCTACTGAGGGTGCAGCGGTTCCTCCAACCGATATTCCGATTCCACCTCCAGCCCCAGCTTCTGGTTCTGGTATTTCTGATGGAGATCTAAGGGGAGCTATTCAGATGCTAACACAGATAGTGGCTTCTCAAGCCCACAGATCAAATGTTGCACTCACTTCGTGTAGCCAACAAGGGGATTCTAGTGGTTCCAGGGTGAACAGGTTTCTTCAGTTGGATCCTCCGCTGTTCACAGGTTCTAATCCCGAGGAGGACCCATAGGACTTCATTGATGTGATGCATAAGACTCTCCGAGTTATGCGTGCTACTGAGACGGAGGGAGTGGAGTTGGCCGCCTACCGCCTAAAAGGGGTGGCATATTCATGGTTTGAGCTGTTGGACAACTCTCGGGAGGAGGGGAGCCCTCCAACGATATGGAGTGAGTTTGTGGATGCCTTTATAGACCATTTCTTGCCTGCCAAGACTAGGGCAGCCCATGCCGCAGAGTTTGAGAATCTTAAGCAAGGGAGTAGGAGTGTGTGGGAGTATCACATGGACTTCGCGTGCCTATCAAAATATGCTATTCACATGTTGCCTACTATAGAGGCTAGAGTGTGCCGGTTTGTGTAGGGCCTTAGCCCCTTGGTTATCAATGAGGCCGCTACAGCTGCCTTGCATTCAGACATGAACTATGGGAATATGGTAGTATTTGCTCAAGCTACAGAGGACTGTAAGTTGAAGAACAGAAGGGAGCAAGAGGGTACCTGCAAGGCCCGATCAGCGGGTAACTTTAGGGAGTCATTTGGTGGGGGAAGATCAGCTTTCAGGGGAGGGTCAACAGGGCCAACCTAGATTCATGCTCAGTCTTCAGCTAGTGCACCACCAGCGGGGCACAGTAGTAGTAGAGGAGTCACTTTAGGCCCAATCAGGGCAGCAGGGGACCCTACCATCATGGCCGATCAGGAGAGAGATTCCTGCAGCAGCGGAGGCCCCATGCCCCAGGTGTGGGAAGATGCACTCGGGGATCTACTACATGGACTTACCTATATGTTACAGGTGCGGATTGAGGGGTCATATTCAGAGGGACTGTTGTTCATCCCACCAGGTTACGGGCAGGGGCACAACATAGCCATCCAGTTCTGCAGGTGCTACATCTTCAACACCCCTCCAGCTCGAGGCCCTCCGGCACTAGCAAGGCATGGTGCAGCTAGTGGTGGTGCACAGAGTTCAGGAGGACCCAGCTATTTCTATGCTATGAGTGGTCGCCAGAGTGCAGAGGCTTCTCCAGATTTCGACACAGGTATATTGACCGTCCAAACTCATGATGTATATGCTCTTATTGATCCCGGTTCCACTTTGTCCTATGTTACCCCTTTTGCTTCTTTGGAATTTGGGATAGAACCGGAATAGCTTCCTGAGCCGTTCTCTGTATCTACTCCAGTTGGCGAGTCTATTGTGGTCGCACATGTTTATAGGGGTTATGCTGTCACGGTGCGTGGTCGGGACACTGTGGCCGATCTCATTGAATTGGGGATGGTTGATTTTGATGTAATTATGGGAATGGATTGGCTTTATTCATGTTTTTCTAAGCTCGACTGCCGAACTAGAACTGTGAGGTTTGAATTTCCTAATGAGCCAGTTGTTGAGTGGAAGGGGGATAATGTGGTACCGAAGGGTAGGTTTATTTCTTACTTTAAGGCCACGAAGATGATTAACAAGTGGTGTATATATCATTTGGTCCGGGTTACGGACACCGACGCTGAGGCGCCTACACTCGAGTCTGTGCCATTTGTGAATGAATTTCTAGAGGTTTTTTCTGATGAGCTCCCTAGGATTCCGCCAGATAGGGAGATTGATTTTGGTATGGATGTGATGCCAGGCACGCAGCCCATATCTATTCTTCCCTATAGAATGGCACCAGCAGAATTGAAGGAACTAAAGGAACAATTAAAGGATTTGTTAGAAAAAAGTTTCATCCGATCGAGTATGTCACCATGGGGTGTACCAGTTCTTTTTGTGAGGAAGAAAGATAGATCACTGAGGATGTGTATTGACTACCGGCAGCTCAACAAGTCACAATCAAAAACAAATACCCACTACCAAGAATAGATAATTTGTTTGATCAGTTATAGGGTCCTAGATACTTCTCCAAAATGGATTTACGATCCGGGTATCACCAACTGAAGATCAGGGAGCACGATATTCCGAAAATAGTTTTTACGACCCGGTATGGGCATTTTGAATTCTTGGTGATGTCTTTTGGGCTAACCAATGCCCCGACAGCTTTCATGGACCTTATGAATTAGATTTTCAAGCCTTTCCTCGACTCCTTTGTGATAGTGTTCATTGACGATATTCTTGGGTATTCACGAGGTCGAGAGGACCGTGCCGATCATCTCAGGGTAGTTTTGCAGACTCTTCATCAGCACCAATTGTATGCAAAATTTTCAAAGTGTGAATTTTGGCTCGAATGTGTCACATTCTTGGGTCATGTTGTCTCTAGAGAAGGAATCAAGGTTGACCCTCAAAAGATTTCAGCAGTAAAGAATTGGCCTAGACCTACAACGCCAATCGAGATTCGTAGTTTCTTGGGTATAACAGGGTATTACAGGAAGTTTGTGGAGGGGTTATCTACTCTTGACTCTCCGTTAACTAAATTGACTCAGAAAGCCATTAAGTTCCAATGGTCTGATGCTTGTGACATGAGCTTCCAGGAGTTGAAATCAAGATTGACTACAACGCCGGTGTTGACCTTGACAGAGGGTACAGATGAATTTGTGGTATATTGTGATGCTTCGAGAATTGGGCTTGGGTGTGTGTTAATGCAACATGGCAAAGTTATAGCATATGCTTCTAGGAAACTCAAAAATCATGAAAAGAATTATCCAACACATGAGTTAGAACTTGCGGCGGTGGTTTTTGCATTGAAACTTTGGCGTCACTATTAGTATGGGGTACATGCGGATGTATTCACGAACCACAAGAGTCTTCAATATATTTTCAAACAAAAGGAGCTGAATCTGAGGTGGAGAAGATGGCTTGAGTTACTCAAAGATTACGACATCGATATTCTATATCACCCGGGGAAAGCCAATGTTGTGGCGGATGCTCTTAGCCGGAAATGTATGGGTAGTTTAGCACACTTGGAGATATATCAAAGGCCATTGGCCAAGGAAGTCCATTGATTGGCTAGTTTGGTAGTTCGCCTTACAGACTCTAATGAAGGAGGGGTGATTGTACAAAATAGGGCCAAATCATCGATTGTTGTAGAAGTTAAAGAGAAGCAATACAACGACCCATTTTTGGTGCAATTGAAGGAGGGGATTCAAAAACATAAAACTACGGCTTTTGCTCTTGGCATGGATGACAGTACACTAAGGTACCCAGGGCGACTATGTGCTCCGAATGTAGATGATCTCCGGGAAAGAATCTTGACCGAGGCTCACGCTTCTAGGTATTCCGTGCATCCAGGTTCTACAAAGATGTATCACGATCTCAAGGAAGTCTATTGGTGGAATGACATGAAAAGGAATGTGGCGGACTTTGTGGCAAGGTGTCCGAACAGTCAACAAGTGAAGGCCGAACATTAACGGCATGGTGGGTTGGCACAGAACATAGAAATTCCAATGTGGAAGTGGGAGATGATTAATATGGATTTTATGGTAGGATTACCACGCACTCCACACAAGTTTGACTCATGAAATCAGCTCATTTATTGCCAGTTAAATCTACCGACATAGCGGAATAGTATGCTCAGATATATAGCAAGGAAATAGTCAGGATATATGGCACTCCAGTTTCTATCATTTTCGATCGAGGGGCTCAGTTCACGGGCAATGTTTGGAAGATATTTCAGCAAGGTTTGGGTACTCAGATGAATCTTAGTACAACCTTCCATCCACAGACCGATGGGCAAGTAGAGCGGACTATTCAGACGCTTGAGGACATGTTGCATGCTTGTGTTCTTGACTTCAAGGGTAGCTGGGATGATCATTTGCCACTCATAGAGTTTGCTTATAACAACAACTTTCATGCTAGTATTCAGATGGCACAATTTTAGGCATTATATGGTAGGAGATGTAGATCTCCCATTGGGTAATTCGAGATTGGGGAAGCAGAGTTGATAGGGCCAGACCTTGTACACCAGGCTATGGAAAAAGTTAAAATCATAAAGGAGCAGTTTAAAACCGCTCAGAGTCGTCAAAAATCATATTCAGATGTTCGTCGCAAACACTTAGAGTTCAAAGAAGATGATTGGGTATCTTCAAGGTTTCCCCCATAAAGGGTATTATGCGGTTTGGGAAAAAAGGGTAAATTGAGTCCGAGGTATGTCGGGCCGTACAAAATCATTCAAAGAATTGGCCAGGTGGCGTACAAGATTGAGCTACCACCTGAAATATCATTAGTCCACACAGTATCCCATGTGTCTATTTTGAAGAAGGTAGTTAGAGATCCGTCAGCTATTATGCCGGTTGAGACCATTGATGTTAATGAAGAATTATCATATGAAGAAATTCCAGTTGCCATTCTTGATAGACAAGTCTGAAAGTTGAGGAATAAATAAATTGCCTCTGTGAAAGTATTATGGCGAAACCATCAGGTTGAAAAGGCCACATGGGAGGCCGAGGAAGAAATGAAGAAGAAGTATCCTTACTTGTTTGAATAGTTGTGTAATCCTTTCTTTTTATGAACTTGTCGCCTATGAATTTAGTCTCACTCGTTCAGTTAGTGTAAAGGTGTTCCTTTTGATTATGTGTTGATTTGGAGGCCACGGTTGGTACTGTTATGAGTTTGTTACGACGTTGAGTTGTGTATATGTTTGTAAGATGTGTTTCTGGGGAGCTCTGGAAGGTGGATAGGCCTAGTTACATTTGGGGTTGCTGGTGTAGGGTATGATAACTGAATTGCACAAGGTGTTAATAATGGACCCTGATCCTCATTCGAGGACGAATGATCTTTAGTGGGGGAGGATGTAAGGCCCCATAAAAGTTTTTCCTAAAAACTAGGTTTCCGTGATGCCAAAGTAAGCGTAGAGGTTATATTAGTAGAAATGCTTTGCGGCAAAGACTTTTTGGATTGAATAATGTACTACGGAGTTGAAGGAAAATATTGGGCAGAAGTAGGCATTTCTACGGATCGCACACTAGTCGCAGAGTGGGGCAGATTTCTGGAGCATTGTTTATGCCCAATTTAGCGACCATTATGCGACCGCATAACCGTTTCGCGGGCCGCATTCTTGTCGCATATCCCGCCTTGGAATTGTTTGGAGGGAGGTTCTGCGGTGCACTATGCGACCGCAGAACCGTTCTGTGGTGCATTATGCGACCGCATAACAGGTCTGCAGGCCGCATAGTGATCGTAGACCAGGTTAGTTTCTTTCCAGCTCTGGCACCCATTTTCGCAGTCATTTTGCGGACCGCATAAATATTTTGCGGTCGCATATACGAACGCAGAACCCGTTCCGGAGCTTTTATTTGGGGGTTTTTAAACTCGACCCAATTCCATTACAACACACCCCACAGACCATTTTGAACATATTGTCTAATATTTCTAGAGTTAGAGAGAGGGTCCTAGAGGGAGGAAGTGATCTTCATCAAGTTTTTCTTCAATTCTCACTTAAAACCTTGAAGATTATCAAGAGAGGCACCTAGGTCTTCTTCCTAAGAGGTAAGATTCTATCACCCAAACTCTTAATTTCCAAATGTAACTAGAATGGGCCATTAGTAAGGTAATTGATGGGGATAGGAGTTCTTACCTTGCATGCATGTGTTCCTATGGTATGTGGGAAGGTTATAAGTTAAAGATAGAAAAGATTGGGTGGCGTTGGTGGAGTCTTTCACAAAAATGGCCTTAAAACATTGATGCATACCTAGTGTTTGATAAAATGCTCAAATTAGCTAGAATCATCACCATCTTCCTAATTTTGGTCCAACTTGTTATATTTCTAAAATAGATTAAATTTGCTAAGAATCCCGGATCATTTTAGAGTTTGAGAAGCTCAATTGAGGTATGTTGGCTAAACCCCCTTCTTCTTAGAATCGAACCCCACAATGTTCGTGTAATTGGAGTAAGCTCTTGATCATTATAGAATTGGCGATTTCTAATGTGTTTGTGTTGAAGGATGTAAGTTCAATATTTATTCTAAAGGCCTCATCGTGTTATCGTGTTATTTGCGTTTGTGTTCAAAAATGTGGAATATGTGTTAGAAATGTTAAGAATTCATGTCAAGATTGAAATAAAGGTTGTTATGCCAAATTGTATGAAAAGCCTCTATGTGCCTAAGATTCCCAAATCACTTATATGTGAATTTAGTATCTTTAATGGGAAGCCTTATTGTTCATGATAATGTTAATGTTATTTGAATGTCAAAAAAGGGAACTGGAACTATGAGATACGGCCAAGTTCCAGGAATGACTTTATAATTGTGGCCACTAGTGCCAATGAATTGATAAGATATGAAAGAAGTACGATGTGAGATGATTGACCGAAAAAGGTAATACCTCAAATGAGATGGCCTAGCCGATCAGGCAGAAATCGGACTTCGTGTAAGAACACCGTGGTATTGTGGATAAAATTATGAAAATGGTTAATGTCTTTCATGAGATGGCCTAGCCGATCGGGCCGTGATCGGACGCCATGCCGCACACATGGTGGTACTGTGCTTGCAATTTTAATGAAATTGTGGTAATGTATCAAATGAGACGACCTAGCCGATCGGGACGAGATCGGACTCCGTGTAAGAATACGGAGGTAATGTGAATTGTGGAATATCAGTACTAAAGATCACCCAACCTAATAATATGAAAATTGACTTGAAAACGTATATGATCCTTAACTTGTTGTTTTAATTTTATTTGAGTCCCTTATTGAATTCTTGACTGTTCCTCTTGTATTATTATTCATTCTATTGAGTTGCTGTTTAGCTTTATATACTAGTGCAATTCGACGGTACTAACGTCCCTTTTTCCGGAGGTGCTGCATCTTTAAATGGATGCAGATGGTTACATAACAGACAATATTGACTATAGATAGGGCTGCATCCTCTTCTCAGCGGACTCGGTGAGCACTATTTCATTTCGGGGTCATGTATTGTACCTTTTGTTTATATTGGGGTCACTTTTTGAGGTATAGCTGGGTCCTTATTGCCGGCACCATCTTTACTCTCTTTTATATCTTTAGAGGCTCCATAGACACTATGTGGGTTGTATATGGATGTTGGAAATGCTAAACAAGTTATGTTGTGTTTGATCACTTGTTCCACTCCAACTATAAGAAATGTTTATTTTGAGACTTAAAGGCACAATGTCTAATGGAACGATTTAGGATTGTATGAATGAGCTTCCTACTATTTAATTAATGAAATCATGTCTTGTCTTGATCATGTGTGAATTGGGTAGAAAGTATCTAACAGGCTTGCTCAGCCGGGTTCACTCGGTTGAGCGCCAGTCGTGCCTCTCGAGGATAGGGCGTGATAGATACAGTGAATGTTGTAACTCTGAGATGTGGGAAAGTGTTAAAAGATCCCACCCAGATCAAAAATGATATGATAATTTAAAAAGAAAGTGGGGAGCAGCTGAAAGGTGATGTTGATAAGAAGAAGAAAGGCCCGATGAAAACTGAGAAGAAGAAGAAGAAGGAAGGAAAATCCAGAAGGGAGGAACATGATGAGAGCGAGCATATGACTGCTTTACCTTTCCCACAAAAGCTATATAGAAAAAAGCTGGACAAGCCGTTTGGGAGATTTCTGGATGTGCTGAAATAGGTTCATATAAACTTACCATTTACAGAAGTGCTCTCACAAATGCCTGCTTATTCCAAATTCTTGAAGGATATCCTTACAAAGAAGAGGAAAATCGAGGAGACCACAGTGGTCAAGCTCACAGGGCATTGCAGCGCAATATTGCAAAACAAACTCCCACAAAAGTGTGGAGATGCAAGGCATTTTACTATAACTTGCTCATTACGAAATATAAATTTTGATAAATCTTTATTTGATTCTGGTGCCTCAATTAACTTAATGCCTCTATCTATTTACAGGAAACTGGAGAAGGAGATTGGAGAGATAAGGTCGGTGCCAATATTTTTGTAGCTGACGGACCACATGACTTTAATAGTCGAGGAGATAGTGTAACATGTGTTCCGTAGACTTTATAGTGGTGAAGATGGGGGAGAACAAGTAGGTCCCCCTCATCCTAGGAAGACCATTCTTAGCGACGGGTAGAGCTATATTAGAGATACACGAGAGGAAACTTATGCTTATAGTGGGTGAGGAGACGATGACTTTTGATATGAATGTAGAAAAGGGGGCACAAAAGGAAACACTACCTGCAAGTGTTGAATGGAAAGTGAAGGGATCAAAAGAGAAGGTTGTAGTGAGCGAGAAAGATAAGTGTGGGGTGTACCCCCAAAAAGGTTGAGAAGAAGTTGTCTGCATGGATATGCGCATTAGTTCGAAGGCAAGGAATGGAGCCCCACTCCGACTCACACCCTGACTAGTTTTTATTTTTATTAGTAGTAGTGAACCTTGTGCGGTGATTTGAATTGAAGGATATTTCTCTTAACTTTATTATACCTTGAGAACAGTAAGTGCTTTATTTGTAACGCTTAGGCTCACTTTTTTACTCTTGTAGAAGTACCTTAAATTGTATGATCTTAACGTTGCTTAACTGCTTTGACTAGAGTGTCTTGATAGTCCAATCTTGAGTAAGTTATGTGCCATGTATGTGAGAGTTTTTGTGTATTCTGTGCATCGCGTTTGATGTCTAGAACTTGCCCCGTATGTTTGCAAAGCGAAATAGTAGTTTTGTTCAGTCTTGGAAGTGATACATGCGTTTCTTTATTGAGCCAGTTATATGCTTTTACCCACCTAATAGTTATGAATCTTAGTTATCCCCTTTGAGCCTTTAATCTTTTTTCTTTGGCAACCACATTACAAGCCTTACAGGGTTTGTTTGAATGAACCATCTATTTGAACCTTTTACCTCTCGTGAGCACTTAAATTTGTTATGAACTTTGTAAAAGTTAAAGTGTGGGGTATTGGTTTGTCTTTTGAGTGAAACTATTGAAATAGGAGAAAGGTGCATTGTTTTGAAAAAATAACAACCACTTGAATTGAAAAAGAAAAGAAAAACAAAGTTGTATTGTTGTGCAAAATATTCTTTGATAGTGGTAACTCTTAATGTAATTGTGCTTAAGGAAGTAGGAAGTTAATGTATATTGATGTGAAGGTGGAGTTATGGTTTTACATAAGTGTGGGGTTTTGAACCATAAAATGTATGTATTAAAGTGCTTAGGGAGGCGTAGTCACACTTGTATGTAAATGTATCCTACCCATCTTGCAGCCTACATTACAACCAATTAAAGTCCTACTTGATCTTTGACTGAATAAGCTCAATTAGTAGAGTAGTACACTACGGACAAGTCTATGGTACGTCTTTTGTGGCATATGAATGTTGTTTTTGGAGAGTGAGCGAATTCTTTCTATCTTGAGTTCATAATCGTTCTTAAACTTTATGGTGTATGGAACTACTCTCTATTGTTATGTGAGGGTACTTGATTCATGAAGGAAAGGTAATGTCATTGACTTCTGCGTTAGAGTAAGTGAGCGGGTTGTGAAAAATACGTGGTGCTTTTGAGTCAAATCTTGAGGCGAGGATGTTACGTTAGAGTCCTTAATCTATTTTAAATATTCTTGGTGTGATGAGTAAGGAGAGTTGTTTAAAAGGTAGTGTTTATGTCGTGTCTAAATGAAGTGTCATTTGATTGATCGAGGAAGAGCAATGGTTTAAGTGTGGGGTGTTGATGCTAGGCTATAATCACGTATTTTAGTCGCTTATTGCACTCTAATTTACTGTACTTTACTTGTTTTAAGCTTTAATTGGTAGTAGTTTGCACTTATTGTGTGTTGTATGCCATGTAGGAGTGATTCCGAGTGATATAGATGTTGTGGAGGTAATTCGAGCTATTTGGAGCTTTGAAGTCTAAGTAAAAGCCCAAGGGATTAAGCTGGGATCGTGTTCGGGGGTCGAGGACCAAGTCTGGACATCAAAATGCAAGATTTGTGTCGTACTCTAAGAAATTTGCTTTAGTGCGACGCAGGGTGCGAGGCACAGTGCGACGCAACAATGTATTGTTGCTGCCTATTGAATTGTTGAGCTCTATGGATTTCCCCACTAATGCTCCGCATGGCGCGTCGCCCCAAGCGGCGCACCTATGCAAATTACAGAGCCAATGTCCTATTTTGACTAGGAGAAGGTGGTTTCGTCTGGTCCAGACCCTACTTGGTATAAATAGATGGAAAAATGTTATTTTTTGGACTTTTGACACATATTCGAACTAAGGAGGCTAAGGAGGAGTTGGTAGAACACAAGCACAAGCATTCCATCATTCCTTCATCAATCAAGACCCGAGTTTGGATTGAATTTATGTTTTCCCATACTTTAACTTTATTTGTGATGAATTGTTCCATATCCGTGGAGCAGTTCTCTTTAGAGTTTAATGGATTTGGTGTATTGATGATTGTTTGTGGATTATAACTCTAGTTTTATGTATTGAAGCATTTTTGGATGATTTAATTGTTTCATCTATATTCACTTGTTCATGTAATCGAGAGAGGCATAACTTGTGATATCTTTTCATTATATTGTTGGTTGAGTTCATTAATTCTTCTTAGTAATTAAAATAGTCTAGTTGAATTATTGATTAACCCTAGTTAGGAGAATAATCGAAAGAGGTTTTCCTAAAGACCATTCCACTACGCATTCTTGCATATCTTCATTTGCTTAAATTGGTTCATCTCGTGAGGTTATGACTTAATCGAGAGAGGAGAATTTTGCTGAACGTTTGAACTAATAATTGAGTAAATTCGAGAGACTCACTTGAACATTAGGAGTGAATTATCTAGAGTTAAATCTCGAACAATTATCTTGCACCTATCCTATCAACCCCTATTTTCTCCCACTGATAACGTCCTTGCTTAACTTTGTTTCGATTGTCATTAGTCAATAGCTTTAGCTTCTTAGTTAAGTTTAGCTAGAAATAATCTAAATCTCAAGTGTTGATCATCTTGGATAGCAATCAAGCTAAAAACTACAAGAATACTATTTAAATCCAATCTATGTGTATACGATATTGTACTATACTATATTTGACTAGCGAGCATAATTTTTGCTCTCGTCAAATTTTACGCATTCGCGTCGCCAGTATCGCGAACGCGTAGAGCATCTTTGGTGGCAGTTGCGTTTGTTCTTCACAATCGCGAAGGAAATCAGGCTATCGCGAGGGGGATTACTGTTCCGTGATTATAAGTACTCTATTTCAAACGTTTCAGACATTTTATCATATTTTGAGCTATGGATCTCGGATTTAGGCGATTTTGGAGGCGATGTTTACCATATGGATTGGGGTAAGTGTTTTGTACTCGGTTTTGATTATATTCAGTGATTCCATCTTTGTTTTGGGCATTTTATTGATGATTTCAAAAGATAAATTGGTTGTTTCTATCTAAACTTTCCTAAAGTGAATTGTTGATATTTGAACATCGATTCGGAGTCGGATTTGAGTAAAATTAGTATGGTTGGACTCGTAATTGAATGGATTATAGGATTTGTGAGTTTAGTCAGGTTCCGAGGTGCGGGCCTGGGTTTGTTTTTTGGTTGAAATTGAGTAAATGTGTAAAAACTCGACCTTTATCATTTGGGATTATTTTCTTGGGAATTATTTGATGTTTTGAGTGGCTTTTGGCTAGTTGCGAGCCGTTCGGAGGTTTATTTGTTCATGATGGCGTTCCTAGAGTGTTGTTTGGCTTGCTTGGTATTGGATTTGGCTTATTCGAGGTAAGTAACATATCTAAACTTGGATTTGAGGGTATTTAACCCTAGTAACTATGCTATATGAGATGTACTCGGGTGACACACGTGCTAGGTGACGGGCGCAGGTGCGTGCACCAAGGTATTCGTGATGCGGGTAGTTACTACACTATTACATGCCTTGTTTTGCTATCACGCTTCTTTGATATCATGTTGTCTCCGTTTCTGTGACTACCTGGGATATTGTTTGTGTTAGAAATCATGCCTAGGGTACCTGTTTAATTGTTTGAGAGATGACAGGGGTATTGTTTCCATGTTGAGCTATTTGCCTTAGCCGAAGTCATACTGTACAGTCATGATAGTTACATCCGCATGTTATATCTCAGTCTCTGTGCATAGTAGATATGTTATCTCGCATGTTATTGGTGTCCATGTATGTGACACGAGTTTGAACTATATTTGAGACATATTGTGTTATCCCGTGTTATATAATTGGATTGTGTTTCTGTGAGATGTCTGCATATTGAGACTTGAGCGGATTGATGACTGATTTGGGCCATAGATCCATATTTATATTGATATTTGGATCGGGTTCCACGCCGCAACTATTATATTTATATTGAGGTGTCTCGTATGCCAGACCCCACAGTGGGCCAATCGATTATGATTAGTGCTTGAGTAGCATCCGCCCCTCTAGAGTCTCACATGCCAGTTGTGGGTGCAAGCACAATATTTCATATACGTGCTTTGTTGATGGACAGTTATACCAGGCACCCGTACAGTGCTAAGTGTGAGTATTTGATGGATCCATTGTAATGTTGATAAGGCATTTGAGTCAGGCACCTCGAGTGTGCTAAGATTGTGTGTACTTGATGAGTTCATTGTGAAACTTATTACTTGATATGTAGGCACAGAGATTCACCTTCCTCATGCTAGATAGTGATACAATATCTAATTACTTGACATGTAGGCATAGATATGCATTTTTCCTCATGCTAGACGGTAATGTGACATTCATGATTTGACATGTACATTTGACACGTAGGCACAGAGATATATATTCCTCATGCTAGACAGTATATGGTAATTAATGAATTGACATGTATGTTGATATGTAGGCATAGACGTACTTTCCTCATGCTAATTGGTAAAAGGAAATCCTTATCTGATGTTGTGAATTAGAAATACAGTTCTATTCATAAGCACATGTTTAGCTGATTTTCAATTGTAATATCTGCACTTGACTGTTATACTTGGGAAGCATGTCTACTTTTCCGTAACTGTGAACGAGTTGAGCATAATATCCTTTGAGCTATTACTTTTACTGCCTCCATTATATTATTATGAGTTAATATTGGCTATCGGTGCTGGACTCTGACCGTTTTCGAGATCGTCCCTATTTTCAACCCAAGCTTATGTTTGTTAATTACTGAGTACATGGGGTCGGTTGTACTCATATTACACTTCTGCACCTTGCGAGCAGATTTTGGAGTTAATGTTATTGTGTATGGCGGGAGCTGGCATTAGAGATGTACTTGCGTTCTGTTATAGCTGTCAATTGTCCTTGGTAGCTTTAGAATTGTAAATTTTTTTCTGTATATTTTGAACAAATGATGTTTTATTTCGCACTAGCTTTGTAAACTCTAAGTTTTAGAAGCTCATGACTTGTACTATCAGTACTTGGGTTGTTGTATAAAAGTTTAGTTATTTTATAATTTATTCCTCAGTAAATTTCATTTGAATTGGATTATTGTTAATTGGCTTACTTAGCGGGTTTTGGTTAGGTGCCATTACAACTAGTTGAATTTTGGGTCGTGACAATATGGACTCGTATTGAAATGAGTGTTTGGAATTTGTGAGTTTTATCGGGTTTCGGGGTACGGGACAGGGAGTTGTCTTTTTGGGTTGACTTTGTATATTTATATAAAAATTAAAGATTTATTATTTTGGGTTATTTTTTACGTTATTTTCTAGATTTGACCCGTTCAGAGGCCGATTCGAGAGGCAAGGGATTTTTTGATTATTGAGTTGGCTTTTTTGACTTAAGTATCTTGCCTAACCTTGTGCGGGGGAATACCCCTTAGGATTTGGCCTTATTTTCCTATTTGTGTTATGTAAAAGCGATGTGTACACGAAGTGACGAGCTTGTACACGTGTGCTATGTTTGGCTTGTGACCAGATAAGACCTTAGGCTATTAATACGTCTTTATTTTGGGATGTATTTTATATGAAACATGCTTAATAACATGGTCACTGCAATTGTTTTAGCCGGAGTAATGCTTTATATGTTCAACACCATCCGCATTTTACTATTTTAAAGTCCTCGTGCACTTTGTTGATAATTTATGTGTTCATATATTTGATAACATTTTGGCATTTCTATTCTGTGCTTATTGTTGCACATGTTTCCATGTTGAGCGAATTGTTTGAGTGTTGGAACAAGGTTTTTGCCATGTGAAAGTGATTGTGATTTTGTCAGGATGGAGCGATACAGGTGGATATTATGCTTGCATCAGGGTGGAGCGATATGATTGGATATTGTGATTGTGTCGGGGAGGAGCGATAAGGGTGGATATTGTTATTGTATCGGGGCGGAGTGATAAGGGTGGCTATTGTTATTGTTACAAAAATGTGGGCACGAGGTGCCATATATGTGTATTTCCATCTGATGACTTTTTGTTGAAGCTGAGCCTTTACTTGCCTTGAATTGGTAACAATTGTTCTGAAGAGATTATTGTTATTATTTTCTATTATACTTTCTGTTGCCAGTCTTTGATATATTGCACATGTTATTTGACTAGTGAGTATCACATGACTTGAACCTCGTCACAACCTCACCGTAGTTAGTCTTGATACTTACTGGGTATCGACCAATGTGTACTCATACTGCACTTTTATTTATTTTTGTGCAGATCATGGTATTGGAGGCACCAGATCTAGGTAGTGAGAGCTTACATTGACTCCAAGGATTTAAGGTAGAGTTGCATTGACCGTCACAGTCCCTTGGAGTCCTATCCTTGCATTGGTACTATTATTTTTATATCCGAACATTATTATATTTTGAGATCTTCTTATGTATTCAGTTAGAGCTCGTGACTCTGTACTACCTAGTTCTGGGAAGATGTTTTGAATATTTCCACTTTGGCTTGTATTAACTCTATTTTGGCTTTTATATTAATTTCTGCCTTATTATATCATGTTTTGTGGAATTAATATTGTGAAGTTATAGGCTTACTTAGTCTTAAAGATTAGGTGCCATCACGATCCCTTTGGTGGGATTTGGGTCGTGACAGTTTCGTGGAGAGGTTTTTGTCTACCTCAACCCTATTGACTAAGTTGACTCAGAAGGGCACTATTTCAGATGGTCTGAAGAGTGTGACGAGAGATTTCATAAGCTCAAGACTACCTTGACTCGGTATTGATGTAGGACGGTAGGGTGATTGCCTACGCATCCCCTCAATTAAAGATCCATGAGAAGAACTACCCTGTGCATGACTTGGAGTTAGAAGCCATTGTGCACGCACTCAAGATTTGGAGACATTACTTATACGGCGTGCCATGTGAGTTCTAAACTGATAATCGGAGTCTCCAACATCTATTCAAGTAAAAGGATCTGAATTTGAGGCAGCGAAGACGGCTGGAGTTATTGAAAGACTATGATATCACTATATTGTATCATCGGGGGAAGGCTAATATAGTGGCCGATGCCTAGAGTAAGAAAGCGGAGAGCATGGGTCGTTTGGCATTTATACTGGCAGTGGAGTGACCAATTGGCCATGGATGCTTAGGCTTTGGCTAACAAGTTAATGAGGTTGAAAATTTCAGAGCCTAGTAGGGTTCTTCCTTATGTGGTGGCGCAGTCATCTTTGTGGGAGTGCATCAAGGCTCGCCAGTTTGATTATACTCACTTGTTGGTGTTAAAAGATATGGTGTAGTAGGGTGGTGCTAAGAAGGTTGTGATTGGGAATGATGGTGTTATGTGACTTCAGGGACAAATTTATGTTTTGAGTGTTGATGATTCTGAGAGAGCGGAACCTTGAGGAGGCTCATAGTTCAAAATATTCCATCCATCCAAGTGTCACGAAAATGTATCGTGACTTGAAGAAGAATTATTGGTGGATGAAGATGAAGAAAGACATTGTTGGACATATCTCTCAGTGTTTGAATTGTCAGTAGGTGGAGATGGAACATCAAAAACCCGGTGGTTTGACTTAGAAGTTGGTGATACCGGAGTAGAAGTGGGAGCGCATCACTATGGACTTTTTGATAGGCTTACCACGGATCTTGAGGAAGTATGATGTTCTTTGGGTCATTTTGGACCGGTTGACTATGTTCGTGCATTTCATTACATTGATGACTTCCTGCTCTGCAGAGCGATCGACTCAGATTTAAATCAGGGAAATTATTCGCCTGATCGGTGTATCCATTTATCTTATCTCAAATCGTGGAATACAATGCACTTCACAATTTTGGAGAGTTGTGCATCGTGAAATGGGCACGCAAGTTGGATTAGGTACCACGTTTCCCCATCATATGGACGGGCATTCCGGGCAGACCATTCATATTTTGAAGGATATGTTGAGGACATTCTCTATTGATTTAGGGGGTTAATGGGATCAATTGCAACCTATAGCAGAGTGTTTCTACGACAACAACTATCATTCGAGTATCCAGATAGCTCCGTATGAGGCCTTATAAGGGAGGCGATGTTGTTCTCTGGTTGGATGGTTTAAGCCTAATGAGGCTAGACTGTTGGGCATAGATTTAGTGCGCGATGCCTTGGAGAAGGTGAAATTGATTTAGGAGCAGTTCCGTAAAGCACAGTCATGGCAAAAGAGTTATGCTGATAGAAAGGTTTGGGATGTGGCTTAGGGATAATACATAATTACCCCCTGTCTTTGTTAGATGTGTAATAAATATCACCTTTTTCAGAGCATATAATCTAGACAGTGAACACACTCTCTTGAAGGAAAGTGAGAAGCAAAAAAAATATTAGAAACTTATTTTTGAATTTTTTTTATTAAATTCTATTACTATTTGTATTTCTTCTTTCATATACTTTTTTCTTTTCATTCTTTCTTTTTCTTTTTCTTTTTTTCTTTTCGTCTTTATTTTTACATTTTTCTTCTTCCTTGTAGAATTTCTTGTTGGAAAAACTGGTGATTTCGTATCTGAGCATAATTAAAAGGCATTTGGTGCCTTTTAATTAGTCAATTTGAAAGCATATTCAAGTGTATCTTGATGAATTAGTCAATGAAAAATTGGCAAATACATAAAGAGAAATAGAAAATGTGCCCAGCTAGACAGATTCGTATGCCACTTTCTTCATCTCGCCTTAAAATTTGTCGTCAACCTTGTCTCGCCGAAAAATGTGTACCTTGATGAATTAATCAAAAAAATTGGCAAATACATAAAGAGACATAGAAAATGTGCCCAGCTAGACAGATTCACATGCCACGTGTGAAAGAAAATAACTTAGAAGGGAAAAATAGAGAAAGAAAATGATGAAGAAGAAGGGGGAAAATGTGTAAAGAAAAATAAAGGAAAAAAATAATGCGTGTATATCACATAACACAAGAACTGGTTCTCTATTTAAAAGGTGACATTTATTATACTTTTAACAAAGTTAAGGGGGTAATAGGACCCCCGCAAAAGATAAGGGTTCATTTGGTAAAGTGGGACAATCATAGGGGGTGATTATGTATTATCCCATGTGTCTTACATGGACGGTAAGAAGCTTCTTCTCTGAGTGTTGCCTATTAAAGGCATGATGCAATTTTGGAAGAGGGGAAAGTTGAAACCAAGGTTAATTGGCCCATTTGACATCTTGGAGAGAGCTGGGAAGGTTGCTTATAGACTTGCATTGCCTCTTAGCCTAGCGGGGGTACATCCGGTATTTCACATCTCCATGTTTCGAAAGTACCATGAAATAGGTCACATATTTTCGACTTGAGCACGGTGCAGTTTGACGAGAATTTGACTTATGAGGAAGAGCCTGTGGCTATTCTAGACCGGTAGGTTCGAAAGTTGAGATATAAGGATATTCCTTCTGTAAAAGTTCATTAGAGAGGTCAGATGATTGAGGAGGCTACTTGGGAGCCTGAGTCAAACATAAGGAGCAGATATTCACACCTTTTTAATAATCTAGGTTCATATCTATATCCATTTAAGGATGAACGATTTTTTTAGAGGTGGAGAAAGTAACGATCCAATAAACCGCTTTTAGTACTAGCTCCCCATTTTATGTTTTGAGACCATTCGTAGCTCTTTTTGATGATTTATGACTTGCATGAGTGGTCCGTATAGATTTTCGAATGGTTTAAATGTGAATTTTTAAAGAAACTGTGATTTTTGATTTTGAAAGTGGCTAGAGATGACCGCGACCAATATTTTTGGTAAATGACCTCGGATCGGTATTTTGACGATTTAAGTAGGTTCGTATGATCATTTTCAACTTGTACACATGTTTAGTTGGGGTCTTAGGTGGCCCGAGACCATTTCGACATTTTATGTAGAAAGTTGGAAATTTGAGATTGAACTTTGAAAATTATCCTTCAGTTTTGGTGATCCGTTATTGATTCTAGATATTATTTTGATGATTTAATATTACGAGCGAGTTCTTTTGATGTTAATATATGTTTGGATTGGATTCTGAGGTGGTCGAGCGAGTTTCGAATAGGTTGCAGACTGTTTTGGAATAGCAGTAGAGTTGTTGGTATTGCTCGGCTGCAAATCTCGCATTTGCAAGGATCAGTTCGCAAATGCAAGCCTCGTATTTGCGATGCTTTGTTCGCATCTGGGAGTGGTGCAGCCTTTGCATTTTCGAAGTTCATTTGCAATTGCGACTATGTGGAAGATGGGACACCTTCGCTTTTGCGAAGCGGAGTCCACCTTTGCGAATATTCCCGGTTCGCATTTGCGATCAGTGTATTGCATTTGCGATATTTGTAGCTCAGGCACTAGTTGCCAATTGCGACTAGATGTTCACATTTGTGGACATTTCAATTGCAAACAAGAGTTCGCAATTGCGATAACTGCAACTCGGTAAACGAATGTAATTTCGGGACTTAGCTCGTTGTACTCCATTTTTGAGATCTAGAGTCAACATATATGTGATTTTGAGAGCAAATTCTTCCCAACGTCATAGGTTAGTAACTTTAACTTCTTTTTGCACAATTTTCATTACCTTTTCATTAATTTTCATTATCAAATCTAAGATTTCATAGGGTGGAAATTTGAATTAGGGGTAGATATTAAGAATTTTTTAAAATTGAGATTTAGACCTCATATTGAGGTCGGATCTCGAAACAAATAAAATATTTGGGCTCTAGGGTGAATGTGTAGTCGGTATTTTGTCTTAATTTCAGATTTCAGCCACGTGAGCTCGAGTTGATGTTTTGTTGACTTTTTTAAATATGTTAAAGATCGAACCTTTGTTCGTACGAGTGTAGTTTCTAAAGCTTGTTTTGACTTATTTAGGTAATATTTTACTAACTTTGGGTGGTTTGGAGGCTTGTTCTTAATTGAATTATTGGTCTTGTTTCAAAAAAGGTAAGTATTATAGTTAACCTTGATTTGAGGAAAATAGGACATGTTTGGTCTATCTGCTTCGTGATCTATGTGCGTAGACAGCGTATATGCAAGGTGACGCGTGCATATACCTTGTCATGGATTGAAGCATGCAAGGTGTACCACTTTATTGCATGACCTTAATTATACCATGTCTTTACTTATTCCATGTATTTACTTGTTATGTGATCTTACTTGATACATGATTTGCTCGATATATGTACCTTCACTTGTTATGTATCTTTATTTGGTACATGTTATAGCTTATTTCATGCCTTTATTTATCGTTCACCTTTACTTGTTACATGTTATTAGATAGTATTTTTACATGTCTCATGTTTTTACTTGCCTTATTACCTTACTTGTTTCTTGTTTCACCCTACTATGTTATATTGGATTGTATGATCTTTAGATTATTCTCGTGTTTATGAGTTGTCGAAGTCTTTATTGACATATATTGTGAGGCTAGTTCAAAAACATTGAATTATTGGATCTTCTTCGTTCGTCCTCGTATTTTCTTGGTGAATTATACGTTTTTAGCTCTCTTTTATGTTATGCTATGAGATTCGCCATATTTGGTTATTGGACATTTTAAAAGGAATTGATATTGGGATCAGGTTGTGTGCCACAATGAAATTGTTATTGAGATTGGGATTGGGTTGTGCATCGCAACTGTGTTATTATTGATAATGGGATCCGCTTGCATGATGAAACGAAAAGGATGTCTTGTAATTATGCTTGGTTACCATGCTCCGCCACCGTATTATGTTATGAGTTTGTGATGTGATGTTATTATGGGGTCCTCTGTCTTCTATTTTCTTATTTTGTTTGTTATGTAGTTACTCGTTTCTCGGTACTGTTATTATTTTTCTACTTGTTACTCGTACAGGTTTATAGTGAGTGTCTTGTCATAGCCTCATCACTATATCGTCGAGGTTAGGACCGATACTTACTAAGTACATGGGGTCGGTTGTACTCATACTACACTTCTGCACTTCTTGTGCAAATTACAGAGTTGGTCCCAACAGCGTTTTAAGGTGATTTGCCTAGACCATTTCCTAGGAGACCCCGAGGTAGTGCTTCTTGGCATTCCTAGACCCTGGAGTCCCCTTCTATCATTTATCTACTATTTATTGTAACAGACGTTATTTTACTTTCCATTGCAAACTTGTATTTAGCATAACTAGTGGCTCATGTACTTGTGATACCAAATTATGGGAATAGTCTTGGACAGCGATGCCTGTAGATCTATTATACATTTTATGAGATTTCACACTTTTGTCCTTATTAATATGTTTTTAGCTATTACATTACTTTAATCCTTGTGCTTATGTTGGCTTACCTACCATGCAGATGTTAGGTGCCATCACGGCCTCATGGTTTGGATTTTGGGTCGTGACATGTTATCATATTTATATTAGAGATAATGGTGTTCCCGCTTTGATCAAATCCTAGGTCCATCTCTGTCCCTCCTGGAATTCAGTTTTAGTTTAGTCGCACAACAATATTCAACTTGCTATAATAGGCACATACACAATTTCTATTCATAGAAACTGTCAATCGAAGTGGCAAACAACAGTTGACCTGGCATTGATGGTAATATTAATGCATTTTCTATCCTGATAGCTCACCAATTTAAATTCACATGATGCAAGAGAAGGAAATTGCTATTTCTAATTCTCACTAAATTTGTATATATTTTTGACTTTCAAATAAATTTATAAGGGAAAATTAATTCTCCCATTTAATTTTGTATAAACAAAAACTCAAACACCCACTCAATATTGGATTCTGAATATTTCTACCCTCTTATATCAGTATCTAGTAGTGACAGTTTAGTAAAATTAGAATCTATTACTTCAAAGCGCCTTGAAGCCTATGTATGCGACCTAGTTCTGGTGAGGCTTATTGTAATGACCCAACCGGTCGTTTTGAGCATTGATGGTTCGAGGGAATGAGTAGCTTTGTATGATGTATTATGACTTGCATGTATCAGCGGTTGTGATTTTTGGGTGATTCAGAATTTATTTGGATGAATAATTCTCATTTTAGAAGTTTTAAGTTGGAAAAGTTGATCAAGTTTAGATTTTGTGTATTTGACCTCGGAACGGAGTTTTAATGGTTTCGTTAGGTCCAAATAGTGATTTTCAACTTGGGCATATGCCTGTATTTGCATTTGAATATTTCTATAAAGTTTTGGCACGATTTGGCATAAGTTGGAAATTTGAAAGTTTGAAAAGTTCATAGGTTTGACAGAGAGTTGACTTTGATGATATTGGGTTTGATATGTTATTTCGGGAGTTAGAATAGGTTCGTTATGTCATTTGAAACTTGTGTGCAAAATTTAAGGTCATTCCGGGTTCATTTGATATAGTTCGGCATGAGTTTTGGATGTTGAAACCCATTTGCTCAAACTATTGAAGAACCTGAATTTGACATTGCGAAGTTAATTTGGGAAAGAAAAGATGATTTGTAGCACAGAGACGCTCGAAAAAGAAGAGAGAGGTAGGAGAAAGCTAAAAAATGCCAATCATGAGAACCTAATGCTCTCTACCCTCAAAGCCCCTAGCCTCTATGTTTCCCAACCACAGAGTGATTCAGAAGAGGTAATGTCTCAAGGGTCAGATACCCAGCAAACTGAGGAGCTTAGTAATGATTCTACCCAAGAAGTTTCAACAGAGGATAGTTCTTAGGTAAGTACTGATTCCTTCTAAGGTTTTTCAGAAGAAGAACTTTCTCCCATTTTCGGCAATCAGCCCAAAGGCACAGATATCTCTGAAGTTGACAATGATCAAGATGGAATGACTGATGAGCCCATTCCATAAAGGAGATATGATTCTTCCATAGCCAAACAGGTAGGTACTGGTTTCCATACCTTTACCCTAGACAATATAAAAGTCTCAAGATAGCCTTAAAGAATCCATGATTTCTACAATTGGATGGTGACCAAGAATTTGGCAGGACAAGGAAAGTACGTAATCCTATCAGAATTTACTTCTAGCCTCTCAGGTATTCTCCCATACTAGTGAAATTCACTTGGGTTACAGGACAAAAATATTTTCCTTACTTCCCAAGATTTTTCTTTTCATATTAGACTCTTGCATGAATTTTTCTATGGCGATGCTAGCCAAAAGCATGAAAAACTTCGTAGACAACTTTTTGAAATGAAGTGTCTATCTTTGGATAGAGATATCATTGACAAACATTTCCAGAAAATGGAATTTATCTTTTTCGAGATGGGTGGGAATATCAATCTAAAACAAACATTTCAGTGAAGATGACGACCTTGAATCAGTTTCTTACTTGAATATGAGCAGACAGAAGAGACTCTGTTTTCCTTGGATATTTATGAGGAATATGGTGATGATCATTACCAAATTTCAGAATCAAAGACAAAGGTAAAAGAGGATATCCACATCATCACAGTAATTCTGCTAGCATAAATCAAGGTCTATGCATCCAAGTGGGACAAAGAAACACATGTCATAGCTTTCTTTGACACTGGAGAAGCCTCCTCGCTCATTAATCCTGCAGTCTTTCTAGATGAGTATTGGGTGTCGTACTTCATGAATTTCAACACAACCTCAAATTGAATTCTAACCACAACTGTCATTACCAATCACCCGATCACTATCGAATTCTTCCCATGACTGAAGTACGAGACCAATTGATTGGGTCAGATGTCCCAGGCAAGGATTTGATTATTGGTTTTGACATTTACAGGATTTTGTAGGACAAACTCCAGATCAAAGTCAATGGGATAACATTCAAAAACTAATTCAAGACATATTCTGCAGTCTCCGAGATTGTTCCAGCACATAGAAGAAGATCAAATTAGGGAAATTGAAGCACAAATAATACAACACTCCTGTGCAGAATCTCACACTGAATTCTTAACCAAATGTGACAATCCTTTATGGAAAAACAAACAATTCTTCATCAAGTTGCCCTTCAAGAAAAATGAGAGCATCAATCCTACAAAGGCAAGTCACTCTGGTATGAATCTCAACCACATTCAGCTTGCAAAAAAGGAGTGTTAGGAGCTAGTGAAATTTGATCTCATCGAGCCTAGAAATTCATAATGGGTGTACAAAGCATTTTATGTCAACAAAAGAGCCGAGAAAATAAGAGGTAAATTGAGATTGGTATTAGTTACCAACCATTCAATCATTTTCTTTTGGATGACGAGTTTCCCATCCCAAATAGGCTCACCCTTTTCTCCCAACTTGCCAAGAAAAAATATTTTTCTAAGTTTGACCTCAAATCATGCTTTTAGCAATTGGGAATCCACCCGGAAGATAGGAAAAAAACTGGTTTTTGCATTCCCACTCACCATTTTTAGTAGAAAGTCATGACTCTTGGTTTAGAAATAGGTCCATCTTTTTTTCAAAAAGCCATGATAAAACTATTTCAGCCCACCCTCCACACATCACTTATTTATATTGATGATATTTTACTATTCAGTGATACTTTGGAGGAGCACATAAATTTACTCAATCATTTTGCATATTTAGTGCGGAAAAAAAGCATCATGCTTTTAGCCAAAAATATGGTTTCTGCAAAAAATAAAAATGTGATTTTGGGCATGCATTTTTCTCATGGAGAATACACTCCAGGTCCTCATATTTCTCAGTGTCATGACCCAAAACTCTAACCTGTCATGATGGTGCCTATCGATTGTACTAGGCAAGCTGACCTTTCAAAATACTTCAATATTTCATAAAAAAGGATAATTCAATGCTTTTTCATACTAGGAATTTTTACAAAAATCGGAGTTAAATGCAAAATAAAATGCGGAAAGATAGCCCCAAACATCGGGGTGTCACCTAGTCATGAGCATCTAGATATCCAGTCTAATGAAAATAGTGTTTAAGTATCAATACAGGAAAGAAAGAAAATATAGAAGGAGAGACAACGTCTACGAACGCCGGCAGCTACCTCGTAGTCTCCGGTACTCGATCGCGCACGAACTCAATGACCTCCGTGATCAAACAAACCTAGATCTGCACATGATGTGCAGGGTGTAGTATGAGTACAACGAACTCAGCAAGTAACGGAAATAAATAAGGAATTGAGAAGCAGTAACAAGCTATACAATTACAGTCCATTTTCAATAATTCCAGCAAAGAATAGACATGCTTTCGCATCCGGCAGTTTAAGTCCAATCAGTTTTATACAGTTAAAGTTCGGGTAATTTAGATATAGAATCTTTAAAGAATTTCACAACAATGACAGATAGCAACTAAGTGCATCAACAAATGAAAAAGCAAGTACACCCTCTCAGAGCAACGGTCACTCAACTCGTCACAACAGCTCAAATCACTCGGCTCTTAGCCCTCAGTACTCACACTCAATAGGTACATGTACTCACTGGGGTTGTGCAGACTCCGGGGGGGCTCCTTTCAACCCAAGCGCTATATCCGCACGGACAACTCACGTGCTATAGTATCAATATATGGAACCGCACAGACAACTCACGTGTTGCATGGATAACTCACGTGCCATTGTATCAATACCTCACAGACAGGCCCTCGTCCTCACTCAGTCATCAACCTCTATAATCTCTCGGGCTCTCGAAAATTACAAAGATTGGCCCAAACAAAGATAACATAGTGTATCAACAAGAATCAAGAAGAGGCTGAGATATGATACGCAAATAATTTCCGACACGCTCCTAAGTTAGCTACAGACCTCATATTAACAGTCCGAACACGCTCTTAAGTCCAAATTCACCCAACGGAGCTAACGGAACTGATGGAAATCAATTCCAAAGTCGTCTTCACATAATTCCAACTAAGGTCAAACTCCTAAGACTTAAGCTTCCATTTTAGGGACCAAGTGTCCCAAAACACTCTGAAACCAAAAACAAGACCTCCCGGCATGTCACATAAGCAGAAACAGATACGGGGAATGCAGTAAATAAGGGATCGGGACTAATACATTCAAAACGACCGGCCGGGTCGTTACATCCTCCCTCTCTTAAAACAATCGTTCGTCCTCGAACGAGCATAGAAACATACCTGAAGTGGTGAACAGATGAGGATAACGGCTGCGCATATCATGCTCGGTCTCCCAAGTTGCCTCCTCGACCGGCTGGCCCCTCAACTGAACCTTCACAGAAGCAATATTCTTTGACCTCAGGTTTCGAAACCTGCCTATCCAAGATCACTACCGGCTCCTCAACATAAGCTAAATCCTTGTCCAACTAGACTGAGCTGAAATCCAACACGTGAGATGGATAGCCGTGATACTTCCGGAGCATAGAAACATGGAATACTGGATGAACTCCTGCTAGACTGGGAGTCAAGACAAGCTCATACGCAACCTCCCCAACACGTCACAATACCTCAAATGGACCAATGGACTTAGGCTCAGCTTGCCCTTTTTCCCGAATCTCATAACGCCCTTCATAGGCGAAACCCGGAGCAAGACCCGCTCTCCAACCATGAATGCAACATCGCGAACCTTACAATCCGTATAACTCTTCTGTCTGGACTGGGCTGTGCGTAGTGTATCCTGAATTACCTTAACCTTCTCCAGAGCATCCTGAACCAAGTTTGTAGCCAATAATCTAGCCTCGCCCGGCTCAAACCAATCCATCGAAGACCTACACCGCCTACCACACAGAGCCCCATATGGTGCCATCTGGATGCTCGACTGGTAACTGTTGTTGTAGGCAAACTCCACTAGAGGCAAGAACTGGTCCCACGAACACCCAAACTCTATCACACAAGCACAAAGAATATCCTCTAATATCTGAATAGTACGCTCGGACTGTCCGTCCGTCTGAGTGTGAAATGTTATGCTTAACTCCACTCGAGTACCCAACTCATGCTGCACAACCCTTCAGAACCATGATATAAACTGCGTACCCTAGTCAGAGATGATAGATACTGGTATGCCATGAAGACTGACGATCTTGCGGATATACACTCGAGCCAACTGCTCGGAAGAATAGATAGTCATCAAAGGAATGAAATGAGCTGACTTGGTTAGCCTATCCACAATCACCCAAACTGCATCAAACTTCCGCTGCGTCAGTGGAATCCCAATAACGAAATCCAAAGTTATCCGCTCCCATTTCGACTCTGGAATCTCTAACTTCTGAAGCAACTCACCTGGTCGATGATGCTCATACTTTACCTGCTGGCAATTTAGACACCGAGCTACATACTCCACTACGTCCTTCTGCATTCTCCTCCACCAGTAATGCTGTCTCAAGTCCTGATACATTTTCGTTGTACCTAGATGAATAGAATACCGCAAACTGTAAGCCTCTTGGAGAATCAGCTCACGCAAACCATTTACATTAGGCACACACAGCCTGCCCTGCATCTTCAATGCACCATCATCCCCAATAGTTACATTCTTAGCATCACCGTGCTGGACCATTTCCTTAAGGACAAGCAGATAGGGGTCATCATACTGATGCTCTCTAATACGATCATAAAGAGAAGACCGAGAGACCACACAAGCTAATACTCGACTCGGCTCAAAAATATCCAATCTAATAAACTGGTTGGCTAAGGCCTGAACATCCAATGCCAATAGCCTCTCTGCTACTGGAAGATATGCTAAGCTCCCTAAACTCTCCGCCCGGCGACTCAAGGCATCGGACACCACATTGGCCTTCCCGAGATGGTATACAATGGTGATATCATAGTCCTTAAGAAGCTCCAACCACATCCACTGACGCAAGTTAAGATCTTTTTTTTAACAGATGCTGCAAACTCCGATCATCAGTGTAAATCTCATAATGGATGCCTGTACAAATAGTGCCGCCAAATCTTCAAGGTGTGAACAATAGTTTCTAACTTAAGGTCGTGGACAAGATAGTTCTTCTCATGACGCTTCAACTAGAGCGAAGCATAAGAAATCACTCTACCCTCCTGCATGAGAATACAACCAATACCGATCCACGAGGCATCACAATACACTGTGTAAGAACCAAAACCAGATGGCAGAACTAGAACTGGAGTCGTGGTTAAAGCAGTCTTGAGCTTCTAAAAGCTCTCTTCACACTCCTCTGACTACCTGAAATGAGCACCCTTTTGGGTCAATTTAGTCAAGGACGATGCAATAGATGTGAAGCCCTCCACAAAACGGCAGTAATAACCAGCCAAACTGAGAAAACTCTGAATATCCGTAGCTGAGGACGGTCTGGGCCAACTCTAAACCGCCTCTATCTTCTTTGGGTTTACCTGAATACCCTCACTGGACACCACGTGTCCCAAGAACGCCACTGAGCTGAGCCAAAACTCACACTTGGAGAACTTTGCATAAAGCTTCTCCTCCCTCAATTGCTGTAACACAATCCTCATATGCTGGGCATGCTCCTCCTGGTTACGAGAGTACACCAGGATGTCATCAATGAATACAATAACGAACGAGTCAAGATAAGGCTGAAACACACTGTTCATCAGATACATGAACGTTGATGGAGCGTTGGTCAGCCCAAAAGACATCAAAAGGAACTCATAATGGCCATGTCGGGTTTTGAAAGCCGTCTTAAGAATATCTGAGTCCCGAATCTTCAGCTGGTGATACCTTGACCTCAAATCAATCTTGGAGAATACCCTCGCTCCCTGATGTTGGTCAAATAGATTATCAATACGTGGCAATGGATACTTGTTCTTGATTGTGACCTTGTTTAACTGCCTGTAATCAATATACATTCTCATAGTACCATCCTTCTTCTTTACAAATAGAACTGGTGCACCCCAAGGTAACACGCTAGGCCGAATAAACCCCTTATCAAAGAGTTCCTAAAGCTGCTCCTTCAATTCCTTCAACTCCGTTGGTGCCATGCAATACGGTGGAATAGAAATGGGCTGAGTGCCCAGCACCAAATTAATACATAAATCTATATCCTTATTGGGCGGCATGCCCGACAGGTCTGCAGGAAACACATCCGAAAAATCTCACACCACAGGAATAGAATCAATAGCAGGGACCTCTGAACTAACATCCCTTACAAAAGCCAAATAGGATAGACAACCCTTCTCAACCATCCGCTGAGCCTTCAAGTATGAAATCACTCTACTGGGAACATAGTCTATAGAACTGCACCACTCAACTCTCAGCAACCCCTGCATCGCTAACGCCACGGTCTTAGCGTGACAATCTAAAACAGCATGACATGGAGACAACTAATCCATACACAATATCACATCAAAATCAACCATACTAAGCAGCAAAAGATCTACTCTGGTCTCCAGACTCCCAATAGTCACCACACATGACCGATATACATGATTCATAATGATAGTATCGCCCACTGGAGTGGATACATGAACAGATGAAACTAGGGACTCACGGGGCATATTCAGAAAACGAGCGAAATACAAAGACACATATGAATAAGTGGAACCAGGGTCAAATAATACAAAGGCATCTCTATGGTAAACTGAGACAATACCTATAATCATAACATCTGAATCAATGGCATCTGGTCTGGCAGGAAGAGCATAGAAACGGGCATGGCCGCTACCTGATCGGTCTCCCCCTCTAGGACGACCTCTAGCCGACGTAACCCCACCCCTAGCTGGCTGGGCGGGTGGTGGAGCTACTGGTTCTGGTGCCATCGATCGAGTACTCTGTTGTGGAGCCACATTCAAAAACCTAGGGCAATCTCTCTTAATGTGACCAAAATCTCCGCACTTGAAACAATCCCTCCTCTGACGGAACTGCTCCTCCTGATGCCCAGAGGAACTACCCGTGGAAACCTTAGCTGACGAGGCCTGTGAGAACTCTACGCCAGTAGTGCACTGAACGACGACTAGCCCTGTTGATGCCTGTGTGACCTGTGGCCAGATGATGTACCACGGTGAACTGGACGAGCCATCTGAGAATGTATGAAAAGACGACCCCTACCGTGGTGGAACTGCCCCCCAAACGAAACACCGTTGAATCCACCCTGACCTCGAGGCCTCTTTGCCTTCCTCTCAACCCACTCCTGGCTACGAACTATCTCAATCTGACGAGCAATGTCGACAACCTCGTCGAAAGTAGCACCAAACACTCTCTCTCTAGTCATAAGCAATTGAAACTACAAAGTGAGGCCATCTATGAACCTCCTGATCCTCTCCCTGTCTGTGGGAACCAAGGAGATAGCATGACGGGCCAACTTTGAAAATCTCATCTCATACCGCGTCACGGACATATCAACCTGATGAAGCTGCTCGAACTGCCTTCACAGCTCCTCTCTGCGGGACTAAGGCACGAACTTCTCTAGGAATAGACCAGAGAACTACTGCCAGGTATGGGGTGTTGTGTCGGCCGGCCTATGCCTCTCATAATCCTCCTACCAACTGAAGGCAGGCCTAGAGAATTGAAAAGTAGTGAACGAGACCCAACTAGCCTCTAGAATACCCGCGGCTAGGAGTATCCTCTAGCACCTATCAACACTGCTCATCATCATGCATGGCAGGAACCACATAGTCCTGAGCAGCTGCAATCGGCTGCATTGGTAATGCCCTTGGTGTCTAGAATCCTTGTACCCCTTGCTCTGATGTGCGGCCGGCGGGAGTCTGAACATCTCCCCCGGCCTGAGAAGTAGCTGCTGCGGCCGGAGCAGAGACCGCCTGAGCAAGACTGTTACACGCGGTCAGGATTTGAGCTAAGGCCTCCTGAAGGACTGGAATCACAATAGGCACAGGTGGTGCCTGAGCTGGTCCCACAGGCTCGTCCACAACTGGAGCCTGCTCCTGAACTGGGGTAACTAGTGGAGCTGCAGGTGCTGCCTAGTTGCGGTGCGAGCTGTACCTCTACCCCTACAGCAGCCTCTACCACGACCTCGGCCTCTAGCGCCCCGACTGGAGGTATCGGGGGCTATCCATCGTGCTCCATAGTAATTTCCTCACCATTTGTGAGATAATTTGAACAACGGAAATTTAGTTACCAGAATCAAGAGATTTGCACGACAAGAATTAAAGAACGTGAAATTTCCTAGGGGTTCGGCAGCCTCTTCATACCGATCCGCAAGACTCTACTAAATATGCTCCTGACTCGTGAGACCTATGTAACCTAGGCTTGGTTACCAACTTGTCATGACCCAAAACTCTAACTTGTCATGATGGTGCCTATCGATGGTACTAGGCAAGCCGACCTTTCAAAATGCTTCAATATTTCATAAAAAGTTAATTCAAAGCTTTTTCATACTAGAAAGTTTTACAAAAACCGGAGTTCAATTCAAAATAAAATGCCGAAAGATAGCCCCAAACATCGGGGTGTCACCAAGTCATGAGCATCTAGATAAACAGTCTAATGAAAACAATGTCTAAATATGAATACATGAAAGAAAGAAAACATAGAAGGAGAGACAAGGTCTGCGGACGCCGGCAGCTACCTCGTAGTTTCTGATACTCGATCGCGCACGAACACAATGACCTCCATGATCAAACACACCTGGATCTATACATGAAGTGCAGGGTGTAGCATGAGTACAACCAACTCCGCAAGTAACAAAAATAAACAAAGAAATGAGAAGCAGTAACGAGCTATACAATTACATTCCATTTTCAATAATTCCAGCAAAGAATAGGTATGCTTTCGCATCCGGCAATTTAAGTCCAATCAGCTTTATACAGTTAAAGTTTAGGTAATTCAGATATAAAATCTTTCATGAATTTCACAACAATGACAGATAGCAACTAAGTGCATCAACTAATGAAAAAGGAAGTACAACCTCTCAAGGCAACAGTCACTCAACTCGTCACAACAACTCAAATCACTCGGCTCTCAGCCCTTAGTACTCACACTCAATAGGTACATGCGCTCACTATGGGTGTACAGACTCCGGAGGGGCTCCTTTCAGCCCAAGCGCTATATCTGCATGGACAACTCACGTGCTGCATGGACAACTTACGTGTTATAGTATCAATATGCGGAACCGCACGGACAACTCACGTGCTATCGTATCAATACCTCACAGGCAGGACCCCGGCCTCACTCAGTCATCAACCTCCGTAATCTCTCGGACTCTCATAAATTACAAAGATCGGCCCAAACAAAGGTAACGTAGTGTATCATAAGAATCAAGAAGAGGCTGAGATATGATACGCAAATAAAACCATGACTGATTACAACATAGAGAATAGCAAGTAATTCATCAAGTACGCGACCTCTACGGGTCCCAACAGGACCTTCACATAGCCTAAGCATGATTTCTAACATGATTTGCAACCAAATTTCTATAACACAGGGAGAGCATATAGCTAGCAACAAGTTATTCAATTTACAGTTTCAAAGAATGGACCAAGTCCCAATTCCTACGGTGCACGCCCACACGCCCATAACCTAGCATGTGCGTCACCTCCGCAATACTCATATAATCCAATAATCTAGGGTTTCATACCCTCAGGACCAGATTTAAACCTGTTACTTACCTCAAACCATGCAAAATCCTACTCCACAATGCCTTTTCCCCTCTAATCAATCTTCAAATGCCTCGAATCTAGCCACAAGCAGTACGATATAATTAATATAGGCTAAACGAATCAATTCCATAAGGAAAACACAAAATTATAAGCCAAATTCCAAAATCGGCTCAAACTCGACCCCCGGCCCACGTCTCGAAATCCGACAAAAGTCGCAAAACCCAAAAGCTCATTCACTCATGAATCTAACCATACTAAATTCATCAAAATCCGACATCATTTGGTCCTCTAAATCCCCAAAATGTACTCTCCAATTCCCAAGCCCTAAACCCCCAAGTTGCACTTCAAGATCTCGATAATTAGGTGGGCAAATCAGTGGGGAATAAAGATTTATGATAAAAAACAACTACAAGAAGCTTACCTCAATAATCCCCTCGAAAATCTTCTCCAAAATCGCCTAAGTCCGAGTGTCAAATGGTGAAATAAGACTAAAATAGCGAACCCTTGCTTTTAAACCTTCTGCCTGGACTTTTTGCACTTGCGCCCATTTATCCGCACCTGCGGGGCCGCTTCTGCGGAAAAATTCTCGCTCCTACAGAAGTCACTTATCCGCTGCCTCCGCTTCCACGATAAAGGACCACATTTGTGCCTATCGCAGGTGCGGGAAACCCATCGCACCTACGGCTCGATCGCGCTCTTGTGCCTACCTATTCTCAACTCATCCTTGGTCTCTTCTGCAGGCTCGCACCTGTGGTGCCCACTCCATAGGTGCAGTTACACTAGTTGCAGCAGCACTTCAGCTGCTTCATCAACTCAAAAATCATGTCCGTTAACAACCCGAAATCAACCCGAGGTCCCCAGGACCTTAACCAAACATACCAACTAGTCATATGACCCAATGCGAACTTAGGCAAACCTTCAAATCACCCAAAACAACATCAAAACACCGATTACACCTGGATTCCAGCCTAAAGAACTTCTAAACTTCCACATTCCACGAACGATGTCAAAACCTATCAAACTACATCTGATTGACCTTAAATTTTGCGCCTAAGTCATATTCAACATTACAAACCTACTCCAACTTCCGGAATCAAAATCTGATTCTGAAATCAAAAAGTCAACTCCCGGTCAAACTTCCCAAAAATTTGACTTTCGCCATTTCAACCCTAAATTAGCTACAAAACTCAGATTGACAGTCCGTACATGATCCTAAGTCCAAAATCACCCAACGGAGCAAGAGGAACCAATAAAAATCCATTCCGGAGTCATCTTCACACAATTCT
>AWOL01S0004449.1:0-17403 GCA_000715115.1 Nicotiana otophora
CAGGCCCTATCTCAGTCACTAACCTCTCCAGCCCCTCGGGCTCACATAATATCATAATAATTAACCCAAATAGAGAATACAACAAGTATCAACAAGAAATGAGAGGGAACATAGATATAACGCACAAGTAAGACTATGACTGAGTACAAGACAATAATTAGCAGTCAATTCAACAAGTATACGACCGTTGCGGGTCCCAACAGTGATATCATATGGCCTAAGCATGGTTTCTAACATGAAAGGCAGTCAATTATTCAAAAACAAGGAAAAACAAGTAATAACAATGGCTATTCGACTTTACAGTCTAACGGGACAGACCAAGTCACAATCCCTCACGGTGCACGCTCGCACGCCCGTCACCTAGCATATGTGTCACCTCCAAATATTCACATTATACTAATTCTCACGGTTTCATACCCTCAAAAAAAAAATTTTAGACTATTCCTTACCTCAACCGTGCGCCACAAACAGTACGAGATAATCAATATTGGCTAAAAGGATCAATTACACAAGAAAACTACTAAAATATAGTCCAAAATCCGAAAGCGACTCACCCCTCCCCCCCCCTCATAGCCCCACATCTCGAAAACCGATGAAAGTCACAAAACCTGAAAGCCCATTCACTCACGAGTCTAACCATACTAAATTTATCAAAATCCGACCTCAATTGGCCATCCAAAACACCACATTTCACTCTCTAATTCCCAAGCCCTAATCTCCAAAATCTCACATCAAACACTCACCAACTAGGTGTAAAATCAGTGGGGAAACACCATTATTGAAGATAAATAGGCACAAGGAACTTACCTCAGTGATAACTCCGAAATCTCTCTCAAAAATCCCCAAAATCCGAGCTAAAAAATGATGAAGATGGTGAAAAAGCTCGAAGTGTTCTATTTATAGGCTCTGCCAAGACTTCTCGCACCTGCGGCTCCATTTCTACATCTACGGAGCCACATCTGAGGGCAAAGCCCCACTTCTACGGAAATATCCCTACACATTGCCTCCTCTCCTGCGATCAAGTGACCGCATCTGCGGTCTTCGCGGGTGCGGGAACTACATCGTACCTGCGGTCCAAACTCGCACATGCGCCCCTATATCCGCGTGTGCAACCATCACAGGTGTGAGAATGCCATTGCACTTGCGTCCTCTGCCCAGGTCCTCCTTAGCCACATCTGCGGCTCCTCCTTTGCTTATGCGGGCTCGCACCTGCGGTTCCCACTCCGCATGTGCGGTTACACCAATGGCAGCAGCTTCAGCTGCAATGCTTCAACTCTCATCAAGCCGTTAACCACCCAAAATCACCCTGAGGCCTCAACCAATCATACCAACTAGTCATATAACCTCATGCGAACTTAGTCGAACCTTCGAATCACTCAAGACAACATCAAAACACCAATTACACCCGGATTCAAGCCTAATGAACCTCTAAACTTTCAAATTCCACGAACGACGCCGAAACCTACCAAACCACAACCGATTGACCTCAAATTTTACACACAAGTCAAAAATGACACCATGAACCTATTCCAACTTTCAAAAATCCAATCAGGCCCCGACATCAAAATTTCCACTGCCGGCCAAAATCGCCAAAGTTCCAACTTTCACCAATTCAAGCCTAATTCTACTACGGACCTCCAAATCACATTTCGGGCGCTCTCCAAAGTTCAAAATCACCTAACGGAGCTAACTGAACCATAAAAATTTAAATCCGAGGTCGTTTTCCCACAAGTCGACATCCGGGCGACTTTTTCAACTTAACCTTCAAATTAAGAGACTAAATGTCTCAATTCACTCATAACCACTCCAGACCCGAACCAACCAACCCGATAAGACATAATACAGCTGTAAATCACAAAAGAAGCTGAAATGGGGGAAACAGGGATATAACTCTCGAAACGACCGACCGGGTCGTTACATCCTCACCCTCTTAAACAAACGTTCGTCCTCGAATGGGTCTAGAAACATACCTGGAGTCTCAAATAGGTGTGGATATCTACTCTGCATATCCCGCTCGGTCTCCCAAATGGCCTCCTCCACAGGCTGACCTCTCCACTGCACCTTTACTGAAGCTATATCCTTTGACCTCAACTTCGGAACCTGTCACTCCAAAATGGCCACCGGCTCCACATCATAAGTCATATCACCATCCAACTGAACTGTGCTGAAATCCAAAATATGGGACGGATCGCCGATATACTTTCGGAGCATAGAAACATGAAATACTAGTTGCACACTCGACAAGCTAGGTGGTAAGGCAAGCTTTTAAGCCACCTCTCCGATCCTCTAAAGTACCTCAAAAGGCCCAATGAACCTATGGCTCAACTTGCCCCTCTTTCCAAACCTCATAACACCCTTCATGGGTGATACCTTCAGCAGAACCTTCTCTCCGACCATGAAAGATACATCACGGACCTTCATGTCAGCATAGCTCTTCTTCCTAGATTGCGCCGTGCGGAGACGCTCCTGAATTAATTTCACCTTGTATAATACATCCTGGACCAAGTCTGTACCCAAGAGCCTAGCCTCACCCGGCACAAACCATCCCGCCGGAGATCTACACCGCCTCCCATATAATGCCTTGTACGGAGCCATCCGAATGCTCGACTAATAACTGTTGTTATATGCAAACTCTACGAGCAGCAGAAACTGGTCCCATGAACCCCCAAAATCAATAACACAAGTGTGTAACATGTCCTCCAATATCTGGATAGTGCGGTCGGACTATCCGTCCGTCTGTGGGTGAAAGATTGTTCTCAATGCAACCTGAGTACCCAACTCTTGCTACACGGCCCTCCAAACCTGCGATGTAAATTGTGTGCCTCTATTTGAAATAATGGAAACTGGGACACCATGAAGGCAACAATTTCTCGGATGTAAATCTCAGCCAACCGCTCTGAAGAATAAGTAGTACTAACTGGAATAAAGTGTGCGGACCTGGTCAGCCGATCCACAATTACCCAAATAGCATCGAACTTCCTCGAAGTCTGTAGGAGCCCATCTATAAAATCCATGGTGATCCGCTCCCACTTCCACTCTGGGATCTCTAACCTCTGAAGCAAGCCACCTGGTCTCTGATGCTCATACTTAACCTGCTGACACTTGAGACACTGAGCCACAAACCAAACTATATCCTTCTTTATCCTCCTCCACCAATAGTGCTGTCTCAAATCCTGGTACATCTTCGTGGCACCCGGATGAATAGAATACCGCGAGTTGTGGGCCTCCTCAAGAATCAACTCCCGAAACCCATCCACATTGGGCACACATATCCGGCCCTGCATCCTCAACACGCCATCATCACCAATAGTCACATCTCTAGCATCACCTCGCCGAACATTGTCCTGGAGGACNCAAGAATCAACTCCCGAAACCCATCCACATTGGGCACACATATCCGGCCCTGCATCCTCAACACGCCATCATCACCAATAGTCACATCTCTAGCATCACCTCGCCGAACCTTGTCCTGGAGGACGAGCAGATGGGGGTCATCATACTGACGCTCCCTGATACGATTATAAAAAGAAGACCTAGAGACCACACAAGCCAATACCCGACCCGGCTCCGAAATATCCAATCTGACAAGCTGGCTAGCTAAGGCCTGAACATCCAATGCATCTCTCTGCTGTTGGAAGATACGCTAAACTCCCCAAACTCTCTGTTTGATGACTCAAGGCATCGGCCACCACATTGGCCTTCCCGAGATGGTACAAAATGGTGATATCATAGTCCTTAAGAAGCTCCAACCACCTCCATTAACGCAAGTTAAGATCCTTCTATTTGAACAGATGCTGGAAACTCCAATGATCAGTGTAAATCTCACAATGAACCCCGTACAAATAGTGCCTCCAAATCTTCAATGCGTGAACAATAGCTGCTAACTTAAGATCATGGACATGATAGTTCTTCTCATGGGTCTTCCACTGGCACGAAGCATAAGAAATCACTCTACCCTCCTGCATCAGAACACATCCAATACCTATCCGCGAGGCATCACAATACACTGTGTAAGAACCAGAAGCTGATGGTAGAACTAGAATTGGAGTCGTGGTCAAAGCAGTCTTGAGCTTCTGAAAGCTCTCCTCGCACTCATCCGACCACTGAATGGAGCACACTTTTGGGTCAATTTGGTCAAGGGCGATGCAATAGATGAAAAACCCTCCATAAAACGACGGTAATAGCCCGGGAAACCAAGAAAGCTCCTAATCTCCATGGCTGAGGACGGTCTGGGCCAACTCTGCACTGCCTCTATCTTCTTCGAATCTACCTGAATACCCTCGATGGACACCACATGACCCAATAACGCTACTAAACCGAGCAAAAACTCAAACTTGGAGAACTTTGCATAAAGCTTCTCCTCCCTCAATCTCTATAACACAATCCTCAGGTGTTGGGCATGCTCTTCCTGGCTACGAGAGTACACCAGGATATCATCAATGAATACAATAACGAACGAGTCCAAATAAGGCTGAAATACATTGTTTATCAAATGCATGAATATTGTTGGGGTGTTAGTCAGCCCAAAAGACATCACAAGGAACTCATAATGGTCATATCGGGTCCTGAAAGCTGTCTTAAGAATATCTGAATCCTGAATCTTCAGCTGGTCCCCGACCTCAAATCAATCTTGGAGAACACCCTCGCCCCCTGAAGTTGGTCAAATAGATCATCAATACGTGGCAAAGGATACTTGTTCTTGATTGTGACCTTGTTCAACTGACTGTAGTCAACGCACATCCTCATAGAACAATCTTTCTTCTTTTACAAATAGAACCGGTGCACCCCATGGTGACGCACTAGGCCGAATAAATCCCTTATCAAGGAGTTCCTGAAGTTGTTCCTTTAACTCCTTCAACTCCGCCGGTGCCATACGATACGGTGAAATAGAAATGGGTTGAGTGCCCGGCCCCAAATCAATACCGAAGTTGCAGAAGCGACTGCTCGACCGCATTAGTGGCTAAGTTAGTCGCAGGTGTGAAAAGCCCTAGACATAATATATAACTTCTGGGGTTGGCCATTTTTACCCATTTTTGGATTTTAAGAGCTCGGGTGAGGCAATTGTCAGGAGATTTTTCAAGGAAAATATTGGGGTAAGTGTTCTTAACTCATTTTTTGTCAAATTACATGAATCCATGGTTCTTTTTAACATTTAATTGGTGATTTAAGTTGGAAGATTTAGAAAACCCTCTTAGTTTAAATTGAAGATTTGAGGGTTGAGTTGATGTCGGAATTTAGTAATTTAGGTATGGTTGGAGACGTGGGCCCCACAGGCGATTTTTGAGTTAAATTTTGGATTTTGTTGGAACATTAGTATTTTCATATGGAATTAATTCCAATAATTTGTATTGACTGAATCGAATTAAATGTGACTAGATACAAGGCTTTTGGAGACCAATGCGCAAGGCAAAGGCATAACGGAGTGAGGAATTACACGGTTTGAGGTAAGTAACACTTCTAAACTTGGTTCTGAGGGTATGGATCCCCGAATTTGGTGTTATATTAATTATTTAAAGGTGACGCACATGCTAGGTAACGAGCGTGTGGGTGTTCACCATAGAAATTGTGACATAATAAATTCTGTGGAGTTGTAAAATTAAAGAATCATGTTATTATTCAAATATTCTCCATGTGTTAGGAAATTGAGCTGAGACTCGTATTGAAGATCAAGATTAGGCTACGTGCCGATATTTTTGGGACCCACAGGGTCATGTTGCTTTTGAATTTAATTGTTTAAAAATGTATATTTCATACTCAATCATGTTCATCCATTGTGAGGATATTTATGGGATCGGGGTTGCCCGCCTGCAGTAGGCTATATTGGCTTTATATATTACTATTATGTGGAACGGGGCGTTTCCTGCCTGCAGCAGGCCTTATAGTCTTTATCATTATATGGATCTGGGTTGCTCACCTACAGCAGGCCATATCAGCTTTATATCACGTTTGGGCTGAAGGAGCCCCTCCGGAGTCTGCACCCCCCACAGTGAGCATAGATGATTTATATACGGGATGGACTTCCCAGGGCATGGACTTGCCTTACTTATTTATATTTGTGACGAATTTCCCTGGACATGGATGTTGTCTGAATCATTTATATTTGGGAATAAATTACCCCAGGGCTGGATTGGCCTTATACGGTACTGAGTGACTGACTGTCAGTCGATGTATATATATATACGAGATGGAATATCCCTGGGTTGGATTGGCATAAACAGTACTGAGTGACCAAGCGATTAGTGATCAGGAGTACATGAGGTTTTCCACTGAGATGTCATATTCCTCATATCATGCAGTATTGATCTATCTTACTTATACTGAGTTTAACTATTGAACTTGAAAGCATGTCTACATTGTTGTACCGTTATTTATATACTGGACTGTACCTGCGGAGCTCATCACTACTTTCAGCCCAAAGGTTAGTCTTGTTACTTATTGAGTTGGTTGTACTCATACTACACTCTACACCTCGTGTGCAGATCCAGGTACTTTCGGACACAGCGACTGCTAGATTTCAGAGTGCGATCAATTGGAGACTATCAAAGTAGTTGTCTGGTGTCTGCTGACCTTGACTCTCTTTCTTTCAGTTATTGTACGGTTCTATACTTTCGGATAGTGTTTTTATCAGTCAGACTTTGTATTCATTTAGATGCTCATGTATTTAGTGACACCGAGTTTTGGGAGTGTTTTGTATCTGTCACGCCCCGAACTCGGGGAGCGCGACCGGCGCTCAACCGAGTAAACGGGCAAGCAAGCCTGTTAGATTTTCTTCTACCCAAACTCATCCATGAATAAATAGGAGATGCACTCCATTAATCAAACATTGAAAAAATTTCATTAACAACTCCCATTTAATTTCCATTAGCAGCTTCCTTCATAATTTCCAAAATATTACAAGTTTATAGATATAATGAAAAACATGTTTGCTAAATACCAACATTTCTAGTTCAATTCCTCACATCAAAAACCACCCACAACCTGTCTACGGAGCCTCTAAGTACAACAGAAGAGTAATATAGAAGTGCCGGTAACAAGGGCCCGGCTATACCTCAAAATACAAAGTACAACATCAAATGACATCAGGCCCGGAATAGAGTAGGGCTCGCCAAAATCTGCTGAATAGGGAGTAACTGCTAACGAGGACCAAAGTTGCTCACTGATGAACCACCTGCATCCATTGAAGATGCAGCGCCCCCGGCAAAAGGGACGTTAGTACATATGGAATAGTACTAGTATGAAAAGCTAATTGTCCTCTTTCAAAATAGAATGTCAATGTAAAAAAGTGAAAATCATAGAAACAATAGGTCACAATCAATGATATCCAAATGCCAAGTTAAAACATAATAATTTCCAAAACACGAAAATAATATTATTTTTGGTTCGGAGATCTTTAGCACCGATATACCACTATTCACAATATCAATACCATCGTACTTTTAGCACGGAGTCCAACCACTACCCGATCGGCTAGGCCATCTTATTAGAGTCATCAACCGCAATCACTCTCAAAACTAATACCACCATACTTTTAGCACGGATTCCGATCACGACCCGATCGGCTAGGCCATATCATTAGAGACATCAACCACAATCACAATTTTAATTAAAATTTCCAGCACAATCACCACTATGTGTGCGGCATGGTATTCGATCACGACCTGACCGGCTAGGCCATCTCACAACAATGTCGTGTGGATCGACATCTTCCTTTTCTATCAATCATCTCATCCCAATTAAGGGGAATAATTTTATCATATCAATCTCATCCCAAATAAAGGGAATAATTACAATCCATTCCTACACCAACATGTGTATTTTCGGGGTTAGGTTATTTCAACCTACCATTCCTCGGTGACTATCAATACTCCCAAAAAATTTTTTGATTTGCTTACAAAGGAAACAACAATACAAATGCATTTACCTCATAACCTTTCATACCGTATATAGCCTCATTGGCTCTTTCAACAACTTTTAACATCATTATTTCATTGGCTCTCGTGGCCATACATATGATTTTTCATCTATGGCACAATGGCTGTATTTCATATTCCACACATTTATTTCTTTCCTTCTCATGGATCATCATCGTAAATATCAACAAATAGAATATTCCGAAAATCAGAACTTTAGGTTCATTAGTAATGAAGACTTTAAACACAATGAATTTCTTTCCAAGAAATGAAGTAAAATGATTGACAATCAAAGCACAAGTTAAAATCGTATACGTGTAACACACCATTTCAACTCGTGATTATGTAAGAGCTCAAAACATGTTGGAAATACCTACCAAGCATAGCATTATCTAGAACAACCACATTTGGTCATGACTTGAGTACATAAGCTTTTAGACAATTCTATTCGAAGTCAATTTTGGAACAATTGAATCAAAGCTCATTTCATAATCTTTCTCACATCATCTCATTTCATTGGCATCATTGGCCATAAGTATAACTTTCACTCTTGGCACGTTGGCCACACTTTATATCCTCAATTCACTTATTTCACTTCCAACCATCTTTATAGATTATCAACGATAAGACATTTCAAATCAAGACTTTAGGTACACATGTGAGCAATTAAGAGTCTTAAGCATATTGAGATTTTCTCACACAATTTGGCATCATAACCTTCATTTGAAACACAACTCAAAGACATAGCATTCTAATGCACATATCATTCTTGAACACATACCCAAAAGATAACATAATGTGATAGGAACATTCGAAACACATTTTGAATACATAATTCTTGACACTTTGCTCATTCAGGACAATCAAATTTATTGGGAACAACCCAGAACATAGAATAAGGAACTTGAGCCAACCATGCTTGAAACTTACGAGAACATCATGGAATTTAATTCTAAGAGAGTAGTTTAGCCAACATACCTCAAATTCGTCCCTCAATGATACTACAATGATCCACTAGACTAAGTAACTTCAATCTACAATAACAACATCCAATGTGACCAATATTAGTAACAAATTCCATAATTTAGGTCATTTAGGCATTTTATCAAACACAGAGTAGACATTAATCTCTACACCACTTAACCATAAAATTAGATCATCCAACTACTACCATTTACGAATAATTTATCCCACCATCATTCTTAAATAATTCATAACTTCCAACATCACATACATGACCATCCATCCACACCCAACTAACAAAATTCTATCAAATAATCACCTTTCAATCTCTACAATGGTTATGTATTTAAATTGGAAACTTATGGCTTCCAATCACCGTACCATAAGTTTCAATACTTAATTCATACTCATATTCCCTTAATATATATTTATACATGTAAGTCTACGGGTGTAGGATTACCTTTTGGAAGAAATCTTGCAAAACCCTCCTTTGAGTTCTTGAAGAAATTTCTTGAAGATCTATGTATTTTATGGAGGATTCAGTTAGTTTTAGGATGGAATTAATGTAATAAAATACCAAATTAGTAGGGATTACTCATCTTGAAGATAGGAGGAGTTGGAGGTCTTGAGAGAGTGGAGGAAAACCCCAAAGTTCGGCTAAGAGAAATGGGAAAAAATAAACCCCGAAATGATTATATGTTGTTCTGAGCATCACAGGTAGCGTGGGATTCTACCTGTGGCCCAGTTTCCAGAACATCAAAATTCCCAGCGCCAGGGCTAGCGCCCCATGCTACCCTGGGCGCTGGCGATGGGAAATCATTTCTATTTCTCCCGAAAATGGGCATAACTCTCTCATAAGATGTCCGAATTCGGTGATTCTTTTTGCTATGGCTCCGTAATTTCAATACGGATCTAATGCTTCAATCAAAACTGAATTTAGAGCTCGTTTTATTAATGTGATACTACTTATGCTTGACGAAAAGACGTCGTTGAAACACTTTTCATGTCAAAATAATGCAGTTCCACCCTTAGGTCTTCTTTGATACTCGAATAAGTTATTGCCAAATATCGTTGTCGTACTGTAAAATCTTAAATCATTAAGAAACTTTAACGGGACATTACAGTATCTATAATTGTGAGGCTTTCTATTGAATTCAAGTATTATGTTTTCAAACTTAAAAGATATTGTATTTTATTGATGTTGTCGGCTTTTCTAGTATTGAGATAGGCGTCATCACGACAGGTGAGATTTTGGGTCGTGACAGTACTAAAATGAGTAATTAAATTGACTAATCATTGTTGGCTTGCCTGACGGCGATGTTAGGCGCCATCACGACCACCAGTGGATCTTGGGTCGTGACAATTTATTGCAGCAGTATACTATTACAGTATATTGTATAATGTAACAATATAGTTAAATTTGGTAATTTTTTAATTTTTCAAAAACAAAAAATCAATGTGTCCTTTTTAAATTTTCTAATAGAGTTCTCGATATCCTATATCTTGTGTGTATATGATATATACCATGTGGGTATCATAGTATACTGCGATAATATACTTCAACTGCTACTAATATATTTTGATATACTATATGCTAGAGAAAGTTATTTTCTAATAATTCATATATTAAAAACTACAAATAAATAAAAAAATAAAAATAAAGGAGCCAAAATGTGTGCAGAATTAGAATATGAAAAAACAGAAAATAAAAACATGATCTGAAATAATAATAAATGAAAATAGAAAAGGAAAAAAGAAAAGAAAATGAAAGCAAAAAGAGAAGAGAAAACAAGTATAATGTATAAGTTGTTCTAAAAATTGAATTAAAAAAAGACAAAATGTATATTATACCAATTATCTATATTATATTAAAAGCACGAAGGCCCTTAGCGAAATGTCGTTCGCCTTTTTTCCCTTTAAAATTTAATTTTATATTAGGCAAAATAGTTATTTAATTATTCTAATATTTATTAAGAATTTAAAATCAACTAAAAATCTTGCATATTAAATAATTACCTTATCTAAACTACTAGGCAAGAAATTATAATATTTAAAAATCAAATATTAATTAAAGATTTACCTTATAGACCTATAAGATAAACATAGTAATTAAGTAATATATATGTAACGATCCGACCGGTTGTTTTATGCATTTACACTCCTTTCAACTATTTGAAGTCTTGAATAACTTCCTACGAGGTATTATGACTTGTGTGAATTGTCGGTTTTGGTTTTAAGGTATTTCAGAGTTAGCTTGGAAGAATGAATTTCATGTTGGAAGCTTAAGTTGAAATAGTTGATCGGATGTTGACTTATATGTAAACGATCCCGGAATAGAGTTTTGATAATTTCAATAGCTTCGTATGGTACTTTTGGACTTAGGAGCATGTCCAAAAAATTATTTGAAAGTCGGTAGAGGAATTAGGCTTGAAATGGCGAAAGTTGAATTTTTGAAAAGTTTGACCGGGGAGTTGACTTTTTGATATCGGAGTCGGAATTCAGTTCTGAAAATTTTCATAGATCCGTTATGTCATTTATGACTTATGTGCAAAATTTAAGGTCAATCAGAATTGATTTGATATGTTTCGGCGCAAAATATAGAATTTGGAAGATTTGAAAACTCATAATTCGATTCGATGCGCGATTCGTAATTTCGGCGTTGTTTGGCATGATTTGAAGCCTCAACTAAGTTCGTATTATATTTTGGGACATGTTGGTATATTTGGTTAAGGTTCTGAGGGCCTCGAGTGGATTTCGGAAGGTTAACGGAATGAATTTCGGATAAAAGGAGTTGCTGGAGTTTTTCTGCTGCAGAAGCTGTTTTTGGACAGCAACCGGTGCAATCGCAGAGCTGACTTTGGAAGCTTATATCTCAAACTATATAAGAAATCTGAAAGGTTTCAAAATATGAAATTGTAGCCCTTTGATTCTATTTTCCAGAAAGTTAAACCATTCATCATTTGGACATTTGTACAGAAAGTTATGGTCGACTGAATAAAGGCTAGTAAAGCAGTTTTGCCAGAAATTTCTGTTTGTGGAACCGACTTTGGAAGCTTATATCTCGAAATCTATAAGGAATCTGAAAATTATTAAAAACATGAAAGTTATATCCCTTTTATTCTAGTTTTCAAAAAGTTAAACCATTCATCATTTGGACAAATGTACAGAAAGTTATGGTCAACTGAATGAAGGCTGGTATCAGTTTATATTTGCCCGAAAATCAGGCAAAGTCGCATTTCACACCTGCGACTTGCCTGGGCAGAATGCTTAAAATGGGAGTTAGCCATTTTTACTCATTTTTGAGTTTTGAGTCTCAGATTTGGGCGATTCCAAAGGAATGTTTCACGACTTCAACTTGGGTAAGTGTCATATATCCAAAAGTATTATATTGTATAAATATATGGTTATATTCATCATTTATTTCGGATTTAAACGGAAGAAATCAAGTTTTTTTGCAAAATTTTTCAAGAACGAAAATTTTAGATTTGGAGGTCGAATTGTTATCAGAATTTGATAAAATTGGTATGGGTGGACTCGTATTTGAATGGGTTATCAGATTTTGTGAGTTTTGTCGAGATGTGGGCCCCACGGACGATTTTTGAGTTAAATTTTAGATTTTTATGAAAAATTTATATTTTCTTATGAAATTAATTCCAATAAATTTTATTGACTGAATCGAAGTATTGTGGCTAGATTTGAGGCGTTTGGAGGCCAATTCATGACGCAAAGGCTTAACGGAATAAGAATTTCACGGTTTGAGGTAAGTAACAGTTTTAAATCTAGTCATGAGAGTATGAAACCCCGGATTTTTGTGTCATGTGATTATTTTGAAGGTGGCGCACATGCTAGGTGACGGGCGTGTGGGCGTACACCGAGGGGATTATGACTTGGCCCGTCCCGTAAAACTGTAAAGTTGAATAACTTGTTGTTAGCTATATGCTCTCTATATGTTGTAGAAATTTGGCTGTAAATCATATTTGAAATCATATTTAGATTATGTGTTGGCACTGTAGGGACCCACAAAGGTCGTGCACATGTTGAANAACTTTGGAAGCTTATATCTCGAAATCTATAAGGAATCTGAAAATTATTAAAACATGAAAGTTATATCCCTTTTATTCTAGTTTCCAAAAAGTTAAACCATTCATCATTTGGACAAATGTACAGAAAGTTATGGTCAACTGAATGAAGGCTGGTATCAGTTTATATTTGCCCGAAAATCAGGCAAAGTCGCATTTCACACCTGCGACTTGCCTGGGCAGAATGCTTAAAATGGGAGTTAGCCATTTTTACTCATTTTTGAGTTTTGAGTCTCAGATTTGGGCGATTCCAAAGGAATGTTTCACGACTTCAACTTGGGTAAGTGTCATATATCCAAAAGTATTATATTGTATAAATATATGGTTATATTCATCATTTATTTCGGATTTAAACGGAAGAAATCAAGTTTTTTTGCAAAATTTTTCAAGAACGAAAATTTTAGATTTGGAGGTCGAGTTGTTATCAGAATTTGATAAAATTGGTATGGGTGGACTCGTATTTGAATGGGTTATCAGATTTTGTGAGTTTTGTCGAGATGTGGGCCCCACGGACGATTTTTGAGTTAAATTTTAGATTTTTATGAAAAATTTATATTTTCTTATGAAATTAATTCCAATAAATTTTATTGACTGAATCGAAGTATTGTGGCTAGATTTGAGGCGNTTTGAATGGATTATCAGATTTTGTGAGTTTTGTCAGATTCCGAGATGTGGGCCCCACGGACGATTTTTGAGTTAAATTTTAGATTTTTATGAAAAATTTATATTTTCTTATGGAATTAATTCCAATAAATTTTATTGACTGAATCGAAGTATTGTGGCTAGATTTGAGGCGTTTGGAGGCCAATTCATGACGCAAAGGCTTAACGGAATAAGAATTTCACGGTTTGAGGTAAGTAACAGTTTTAAATCTAGTCATGAGAGTATGAAACCCCGGATTTTTGTGTCATGTGATTATTTTGAAGGTGGCGCACATGCTAGGTGACGGGCGTGTGGGCGTGCACCGAGGGGATTATGACTTGGCCCGTCCCGTAAAACTGTAAAGTTGAATAACTTGTTGTTAGCTATATGCTCTCTATATGTTGTAGAAATTTGGCTGTAAATCATATTTGAAATCATATTTAGATTATGTGTTGGCACTGTAGGGACCCACAAAGGTCGTGCACATGTTGAATTATCTGCTAAATTATTATTTTGTACTCAGTCACAATTTACTTGTTATTTTATCTCAGTCTCTATTGTTAATTATTGATGCATCATATCATTGTTGTTTGGGCTGATTTCATGATTATTGAGAGCCCGAGAGACGGGAGAGATTTATGATTGAGTGAGGATGAGAGCCTGATTGTGAGATATTATACTATAGTACGTGGGTTATTCGTGTAGCACGTGAGTTGTCCGTGCGGATCCTTATATTATACTATATCACGTGAGTTGTCCGTGCAGATCCAGATATTATACTATAGTACATGAGTTGTCCGTGCGAATCCAGATATTTATACTAGGTACGTGAGTTGTCCGTGCAACACGTGAGTTATCAGTGCAGATTATAGCGCTTGGGTTGTAGGAGCCCCTCCGGAGTCTGTACACCCCAGTGAGCATGGGTACCTATTGAGTGTGAGTGCTGAGGGTTGAGATCTGAGTGGTTGAGTTGTTGTGACGGGTTAAGCAATTATTGCCATGAGAGGCTGTACTTGCTTTTCATTTGTTGTTGCACTTAGTTTCTATTTGTCATTGTTGTGAAATTATCTGAAAGATTTTATATCCGGATTACATGAACTTGAATTGTATAAAACTGATTTGACTTAAACTGCTGGAATTGAAAGTACGTCTACTCTCTGCTGGAATTACTGAAAATGAACTGTAACTGTGTAGCTCGTCACTATCTTCAGTTCCTTATTTATTATTGTTACTTGCTGAGTTGGTTGTACTCATACTATACCCTGCACTTCGTGTGCAAATCCAGTTATTTTCGGACATAGTGGGTGTTGATTCTTTAGCACAACTGATTTTTCGGAGATTGAGAGGTAGCTGTCATGTTTCGCAGACCTTGCCTCTCCTTCCCTATCTTCTTGTTTACTGTATTTGGTCTCAAACTATTATAGACCGTATTTTCCATAATTGTATTCATATTAGATGCTCATGTATTCAGTGACACCGGATTTTGAGAGTATTTATATTTGTACTTGTGAGATTTCTTCCGCTGAATTTAATCATTATATTTTTAAATTTAAAAGATATGTAATTTATTGAGATTGTCGGCTTGCCTAGTATTGAGATAGGTGTCATCACGACAGGTTAGGTTTTTGGTAGTGAGAATATAAAACCTAACATAGAAACTTCCGATAACTTATACTTTCTTTATGGTGTTGAATCAAACGGTAAATGAGGAATTGAAAGAATCAAATCAAATTTGACATTAGTATTGTTTATTATAGGTCCTCTGTAATTTTGCTTCTTTTATTTTTTGGACTATCATTACCATGAATCCATGAAAAAGAATAAGTTGATCAAATATTTTATGTAAAAGACTTTCTGTGGATTAAGTATGTAATAAATAATAGGAACTGATATTGCGTGTATTAAAAATAAAAGTATGTTTCGTCTGATACTCATTATTAATGTATTATCTATTACTCCTAATATTTTAACGAATATTTTCTCATATGGTTTCGAATATCTCTCTTATTTTTACTTTATTTTACTTTAATTTTTTTGGCTATATTTATCAATTTAAAAGACTTACATGTTTGATACTTTTACTGTAATTAAACATATCTTAATGTATTTATTATGTAATTTTTACAAAATTAATACCGAGAGACTAAAAGTTTTAAATCAACTAAATTTTATATCATTTTTGAATTATATAAGTTTCAATAATAATGCCTTGTATAATATCAGTTGGCATTCCTATGATTTGTTTATTCTCAATTATATATTTATAACTGATCATAAAATTAAAACTAATTAATTTTATATAATTTAATTAACTTAGTAACAATAAAAAAGAAAAATATAGAGAAAAACTTTTTGTCAAAAAAAATGTTTCATTCTTTAGTTATATACAAATACAAGTACAAATACAAATCCTACTAAATACTTTATTAGATATAATTTATCCCAATATTCATAATTATTATACTTTTTAACTCAACATCAAATTTTAAAAACTATCGGATGAGACTGAATAATTACACATAAGATATACAAAATTTAATAATATTTATATAATTTTTAAAAGTGTTATATTATCGATATAAGGTACACGCGCAAAGCGCGTATCCTAAGGCTAGTATTAAAAAAAGGTGAATAAATATTTATTATATCAATTATCTTTTCTTATTGTATAAAAGAAAAAAGAATAATACAAAAAAGTAAATAAAATTAGATTATGAAGTGAAAAAGAAAAAAAAGGAGTTAAATGAAATTACAAAAAGAACAAGAAATAAAGAAAATAAAAACAAAAGAAAAAAAAGAATAAAATTAATAAAGAAGGAGCCAAAATTGAGTATGAAATTAAATTATAGTAAACTTAATAATAATAATATAATTTGGGAAAAATGAATGAATAGAAAAGGAGAAAAAAGGAAAAAAAGAAGAAGAAGAAAACGAAAAAAAAAAAAGAAAAGAAGGAAAAAAGAAAAGAAGTAGAGAAATAAAAAAGAAAATGAGAAAAAAAGAAAGAAAATTACCCACAAAGCTACAACGGGGTAGAAAAGATAATGGGGAAAAAACATAAATGAGCAAGATTTAAGAAAATTTTAAAGAATTCTAGCAGCATTCGTTGATTTACAAACATGGCACTTAACATATTACAATCATTAAAAGAAACCTATAAATCTGGACTAGAATCACGTTAATAAAAATAAAAATTCGGTCTGTGAGTTTCAAAATCCTATCTTGTCGATGAATTCCCAATCTGCGCCTATTATATCTATGAAACCCATTAAAGTCATAGGTTCCAAAGGAGTTATACTCCCACAAGGATTCCGTTCTTTTCACAAAGATAATAAAGTTATATTGCTAATTTATGTCTAATTAATTATGAATTATACTAGGAATATATATGGTATATAAAGTTACATGTTAGTTTTACTTTGTGTCTTTTATATTCAAAACTCTATGAGTTGCTGATTATACCATATATATATACATCGCATATGTATTTGAATTGAAATAAATATAGATCCAAAACACATGTTATATAAATTTAAAATATCGAATCCTACAATGTAAAAATACACTATATGTATTTAGTGTATATCACTTTANCTAGTGTATATCACTTTATAACACGTATAAAACATGTATACCTTTAAAAAACTTCCACGATAAAACCTTCAAAGTCTAAAAAATATATACAAATCTTTCAATAATATATTGTGAATATAATATGTACGGTAAAATAAGTCACCACCAAATAATATTTAGAGACACATAAATATACCAATAATATATTGTAAATATAACATGTACAGTATAATTCA
>AWOL01S0004450.1:0-11413 GCA_000715115.1 Nicotiana otophora
GGGGGGGGGGGCTCTGGAAGTGGAAAAACAACGTTGAAGGAGGTGACACGTATAAAACACGCCACCAAGAGCTGTGTTCATCCCAACGAACGTACATCCCATGTAGCTTTTTGTACAACTTGTTCCAGCTGTGTTCGTACACTCCTTCTCATTTATATATAATAGTAATATATATATATATATATATAGATAGATAGATATAAAATCTTTTAATTCTTTATTTATATATTACTTTAGTATTTGTTTCTCTCTCTTATCAGTTAATATAATCTAATTATTTTTAACAAATTTTATGTTTTCTCTCCATTGATCTACCTAATTATTTTTTGTCTATTTTTTAGTCAGTCAACCTACTATAGTTTATAATTGTTCATTTGTTTAGCATATTTTGAGTTTACAACAAAGTTGCTTAAATCAGACCATCTTTCATAAATTTAAAGCAGACTATGATTAGAGGTGGTAAAATATATTATGTACTTTTCATTGATGATTTTTCTAGATATACTAAGTTGTATTTGTTTAGAAATAAATATGATGTTTTTAATGCATTTATTTCTTATAAAACTGAGATTGAAAATCAACTTAATAGAAAATTTAAGAGAATTAGATCTGATTGAGGTGGAGAATATTTGCCATTAAATAATTTTTGTGAAAAGAATGGAATTATCCATGAAGTAACTCCGTTTTATTCACCCGAGTCTAATGAAATTTATGAAAGGAAAAATAGAACATTGAAAGAGATGATTAACTCCATGTTAGTTAGTTCTAATGCACCTCATAATTTGTGGGGTGAAGCAATATTATGTGCATGTCACTTACAAAGTAGAATACCTTATAGAAAAACTGGCAAAACTCCTTATGAACTGTGGAAGGATTATAAACCTAACTTGAAATATTTAAAAGCGTGGGGTGCCTTGCTAAGTACTTTTGCCTGAACCTAAAAGGAGAAAATTAGGTTCTAAAACTGCTGATTTTATGCTCATTGGATATGCTGAACATAATGTTGCATATAGATTTCTTGTTTTAAAAGTGATGTGCTCGATTGCAATACTATAATTGAGACAAAGAATGCTGAGTTTTTTGAATATATTTATCCACTGTCTGATAAAATTCCTCATACTTGTTGAAACAAATAATGAAAATACATCTAACGAGAAACTTAGAAGGAGCAAAAGGCCTAGTAAAGAATATTTTCTTATGGAAATAATTTTCAAACTTTTCTTGTCAATAATGAACCATCAAATTATTTTGAAGTTATATCTTCTTCAAAAGCTAATTATTGGAAATAGACAATTAAAAATGAAATTGATTCTATTTTGAAAAAGAGACAATTGCACCTCCTAGTGCAAAACCTATTGGTTGTAAATGGATTTTTAAAAGAAAATTTAATCCTGGTAGATCTTTAGATAAATATAAAGCTCGATTAGTAGCAAAAGTTTTTTCTCAAAAACAAAATACAGATTATTTTGATACATTTGCACCAGTGACTAGAATTTCTTCCATTCGAGTTTTAATTGCCTTAACTTCAATCTGTGAGCCTTTTATCAATCAAATGGATGTCAAAACCGCTTTTCTAAATGGTGATTTAGAAGAAGAATTTTATATGGTTCAACCTGAAGGTTGTGTCATTCCTGGACAAGAAAATAAAGTATTTGAATTAATTAAATCTCTTTATGGCCTTAAACAAGCTCCTAAACAGTGGTATGAGCAATTTGAAAAAGTCTTATTGAGAAACATTTTTCTTCAGTGGAGGTGGATAAATGTGTTTATACTAAAGTGATGGACAATGATTATGTGATAATATGTCTGTACGTTGATGACATGCTTATATTTAGTACAAATTTAAATATTGTGCAAAGTACTAAATTTCATCTACTAATTTTGATATGAATGGTTTGGGTGAATAAGTAAATACCATATTGGGAGTTAAAATTATAAGGAGTGAAGATGGCATAATGTTGCCATAAGAATATTATGTTGAGAGACTTCTTAAGAAATTTAAATATTTTAATGTCATACCTGTGAGCACTCCTTTTGATGCTAACTCTCGATTGAAAATATATAATGGTGACCCAGTTGCTCAGTCTAAATATGCTCAGATTATTGGGAGTCTGATGCATTTAATGAATTTTACAATGCCTGATATAGCCTATGTTTTGTGTATACTGAGTAGATATACTCATAATCCCAACAGAGAGCATTGGTCTGCATTAGTTAGATAAATGAAATACTTGAGAGGAACCATGAATGATGGTATCCGATATAGTAGATTTTCTTCTACTTTAGAAGGATACAATGATGCAAATTGGATCTCTAATTCAGATGAGACATGTTCACTAGTGGTTATGTATTCATTCATAGAGAAAATTAGCTAAATAAATGATCATAGATAGATCGACTATGTAATCAGAGTTTGTAGCTCTAGAGTTAGCTGGCTCTGAGGCTGACTGGCTAAGAAGCTTCTTAGCTAATATTCCTTTAATTAAGGACGTATTGCTTCCGGTGTCTATGCATTATGATTGTCGAGCGGCAATAGCTATTGAAAATAATAAATTTTATAATTGTAAAAGTAGACACATGAAATTGAGACATGATGTCATAAAATAGTTGTTGAGAGATAGAATAATCTTCATTGACTATGTGAAGTCAGAGATAAGTTTGGCCTATCCTTTGACTAAACCAGTGGGAAGAAAATTAATTATTCAAACCTAAAAAAATATGGGGTTAAGGCCTATATGTTGTCAACAAAGATGGTAACCCAATCTATGTGGTTGGAGATCCCATGAAGTAGGTTCATATGGATAATAACAAGTCAATATTGACACTCAAGCACTAAAAGAGGGTGTTTATCTGCTACTAGTTGAGAGGATGAGTTATAACTCTTAATGAATTCATATTCTTTATGGGTGGTGTATTTAAAAGCAATATACACTTGATGAATGAACCTATATTAGAGAGGAGTGAGGCCGCTCCTATGAGATTTTGACCTAATCTCTAGAGGTCTCATGAATAACCAGGCACGCGCACGGACTATTGGGCGCAAAACCGCGTTGAACGGCAAAATTATGGGGTCAAAATATGATTGATAAAATCTCTGACTTACAATAAGAATTATTGGTTCATAAAATTATTATATTTCACCAGTAATTATGTAAGTTAAATTTTATCAGTTTAAGTTTGGTTCATAGTTCAAAAGATGCCAAACCTATTGCATTTGGACCATGCAAATCCAGCAAATCTTACTCTTCTTTGTATAAATTTTTTAAAAATATATGGGGGAACTGTTGTGATATTTTCAAAATTGGACAAATGTCCTTCCAAGTGGCAATGGAGAAATGAGTGTGGCAACATTGTAGGGAAAATTCAAGACAAGTGTTATACACTTGCTAACCTTTCTTAAAGCCTATAGGCATTCAAATTAGGCATCAATGATCAGCAACTTTCCTTTGCATTTTCGTTCTCCACCAGTTTCACTTTGTTGTCTTTCCTTCTCAGAATTTAGTAGTGTATTTTTTTTCGTTCCTCTCTTTTAAATAGTTGGGTTTGTAATTTAATATTTTGCTCATTCATGTATCCTTTTAAGTAGAGGTAAGCTTGTTTAATCCTGAAAAACTATTTCACACTACTGAAATAATTTCTTAGGACAGTGTCCAACACGACTCAAGCCAATTCGTGCATCTGCTTACAAATAATATTATAGCAATATTATTGTTATTTTCCCATGCTATTTTCTCTACAACTAATACGAGGTAATTAAGTTAGTTTAAGAAGCTGGATAGTTGTCAAGCATAGTCACATTGCCCTTTACAACAATCATCGTCTTACGTACCCTTAAAACTATAGGAAGTGAGAGCAAAATTTCAATAATAACACTGCTACAATAATATTATTTGTAAGTAGATACACGAATTGGCTTGAGTCGTGCTGGGCATTGTCCTAAGAAACTATTTCAGCAGTGTGAAATATCTCTCTAGGATTAAACAAGCCTACCTCTATTAGGAAGAATATAGGAATCAGCAAAATATTAAATTACAAACCCAGCTATTTAGAAGAGGGAACAAACAAAGTGGACTACAAATGTTTTAAGGAGGAAAGAAAAGGAAATTGGAGAGGAACGAAAGAGGCAAAGTAAAATGTACTGATACTTGATGGTTATTTTGAAGGCCTGTTTATAGGCTAATTGAGAAGCTTAGAGCATGACAAGTGTATGATACTTATTTTGAACTTCCCATGCAAGTTGCCACATGGATGGACATTTGTCCACCTTTTGGAAATATCACAACAGTTTCCCCATATATTTTCAAAAAATTCATACAAAGAGGAGTAAGATTTGCTGGATTTGTATGGTCCAAATACAATAGGTTTGGTGTCTTTTGGACTATGAACCAAACTTACGCCAATAAAACTTAACTCACAGAATTACTGGTGAAATATAACATTTTTATGAACCACTAATTCCTATTTTAATTCAGAGATTTTATCAATCATATCGACCCTCACAATTTTGCTATTCAACGCGGTTTTGCGCCACTAGGCCATGCGCGTGCCTGATTATTCATGAGAGTTCTAGAGACTACCAAAATCTCATAGGAACGGCCCCATTCCACTCTCATATATGTGAATTTATCAAGTGTATACTGCTTTTAAATACACCATCCTAAAGGAATATGAATTTCATTAAGAGTTATAGTTCATCCTCTCAATTAGTAGCAGTCAAGCACTTTCTTTTAGTATTTCAGTATCAATATTGACTTGTTATTACCCATATGAACCTACTTCAAGGGATCTCCAATCACATAGGTTGGGTTACCATCTCTATTGACAATATGGCAGCCTTAACCCCATCTCTTTTGAGGTTTGAAGAATTAATTTTCTTCCCACAGGTTTAGTCAGAGGATCGGCCAAATTAACTTCTGACTTCACATAATCAATGAAAATTATTCCATCTCTCAGCAGCTGCTTTATGACATCATGTCTCAATTTCATGTGTTTACTTTTACAATTATAAGATTTATTCTTTGATATAGCTATTGCCGCTTGACAATCACAATGTATCGACACATGAGGCAATACATCCTTTATTAAAGGGATATTAGTTAAGAAGTTTCTTAGCCACTCAGCCTCAGAACCAGCTAACTCCAGAGCTACAAACTTCGATTCCATAGTCGATCTAGCAATGATCGTTTGTTTAGCTGATTTCCACGATATTGCACCACCACAAAGGGTGAATACATAATTACTAGTGGATTTTGTCTCATCTGAATCAGAGATCCAGTTTGTATCACTGTACCCTTCTAAAGTAAAAGAAAATCCACTATATATGATACCATAATTCATGGTTCCTCTTAAATATTTCATTAGTCTAGCTAATGCAGACCAATGCTCTCTGTTGGGATTATGAATATATCTAGTCAGTCTACACACAACATATGCTATATCAGGCCTTATAAAATTTATTAAATGCATCAGACTCCTAATAATATGAGCATATTTAGACTGAGCAATTGGGTCACCATTATTCTTTTTCAATTGAGAATTAGCATCAAAAGGAGTGCTCACAGGTGTGACATTAAAATATTCAAAATTCTTAAGAAGTCTATAAACATAATATTCTTGTGACAACATTATTCCATCTTCACTCCTTATAACTTTAACTCCAAATATTGTATTTAATTCACCCAAATCTTTCATATCAAAATTAGAAAATAGAAATAATTTAGTACTTTGCATAATATTTAAACTTGTACCAAATATAAGCATGTCATTAATATACAGATATATTATCACATAATCATTGTCTACCACTTTAGTATAAACACATTTATCCACCTCCACTGAAGAATAAACGTCTCTCAGTAAGACTTGTTCAAATTTCTCATACCACTACTTAGGAGTTTGTTTAAGGCCATAAAGAGATTTAATTAATTTAAAAACTTTATTTTCTTGTCCAGGAATAACACAGCCTTCAGGTTGAACCATATAAATTTCTTCTTCTAAATCACCATTTAAAAAAGTTGTTTTGACATCCATTTGATGGATAAAAAGCTTATGGATAGAAGCTAAGGCAATTAAAACTCGAATAGAAGAAATTCTAGTCACTGGTGCAAACGTATCAAAATAATCTATATTTTATTTTTGAGAAAATTCTTTTGCTACTAACCGANTTAAAGGGATATTAGTTAAGAAGTTTCTTAGCCACTCAGCCTCAGAACCAGCTAACTCCAGAGCTACAAACTTCGATTCCATAGTCGATCTAGCAATGATCGTTTGTTTAGCTGATTTCCACGATATTGCACCACCACAAAGGNAATCTCATAGGAACGGCCCCACTCCACTCTCATATATGTGAATTTATCAAGTGTATACTGCTTTTAAATACACCATCCTAAAGGAATATGAATTTCATTAAGAGTTATAGTTCATCCTCTCAATTAGTAGCAGTCAAGCACTTTCTTTTAGTATTTCAGTATCAATATTGACTTGTTATTACCCATATGAACCTACTTCAAGGGATCTCCAATCACATAGGTTGGGTTACCATCTCTATTGACAATATGGCAGCCTTAACCCCATCTCTTTTGAGGTTTGAAGAATTAATTTTCTTCCCACAGGTTTAGTCAGAGGATCGGCCAAATTAACTTCTGACTTCACATAATCAATGAAAATTATTCCATCTCTCAGCAGCTGCTTTATGACATCATGTCTCAATTTCATGTGTTTACTTTTACAATTATAAGATTTATTCTTTGATATAGCTATTGCCGCTTGACAATCACAATGTATCGACACATGAGGCAATACATCCTTTATTAAAGGGATATTAGTTAAGAAGTTTCTTAGCCACTCAGCCTCAGAACCAGCTAACTCCAGAGCTACAAACTTCGATTCCATAGTCGATCTAGCAATGATCGTTTGTTTAGCTGATTTCCACGATATTGCACCACCACAAAGGGTGAATACATAATTACTAGTGGATTTTGTCTCATCTGAATCAGAGATCCAGTTTGTATCACTGTACCCTTCTAAAGTAAAAGGAAATCCACTATATATGATACCATAATTCATGGTTCCTCTTAAATATTTCATTAGTCTAGCTAATGCAGACCAATGCTCTCTGTTGGGATTATGAATATATCTAGTCAGTCTACACACAACATATGCTATATCAGGCCTTATAAAATTTATTAAATGCATCAGACTCCTAATAATATGAGCATATTTAGACTGAGCAATTGGGTCACCATTATTCTTTTTCAATTGAGAATTAGCATCAAAAGGAGTGCTCACAGGTGTGACATTAAAATATTCAAAATTCTTAAGAAGTCTATAAACATAATATTCTTGTGACAACATTATTCCATCTTCACTCCTTATAACTTTAACTCCAAATATTGTATTTAATTCACCCAAATCTTTCATATCAAAATTAGAAAATAGAAATAATTTAGTACTTTGCATAATATTTAAACTTGTACCAAATATAAGCATGTCATTAATATACAGATATATTATCACATAATCATTGTCTACCACTTTAGTATAAACACATTTATCCACCTCCACTGAAGAATAAACGTCTCTCAGTAAGACTTGTTCAAATTTCTCATACCACTACTTAGGAGTTTGTTTAAGGCCATAAAGAGATTTAATTAATTTAAAAACTTTATTTTCTTGTCCAGGAATAACACAGCCTTCAGGTTGAACCATATAAATTTCTTCTTCTAAATCACCATTTAAAAAAGTTGTTTTGACATCCATTTGATGGATAAAAAGCTTATGGATAGAAGCTAAGGCAATTAAAACTCGAATAGAAGAAATTCTAGTCACTGGTGCAAACGTATCAAAATAATCTATATTTTATTTTTGAGAAAATTCTTTTGCTACTAACCGACCTTTATATTTATCTAAAGATCCATCATGATTAAGTTTCTTTTTGAAAATCCATTTACAACCAATAGGCTTTGCACCATTAGGTAAATCTATTAAAATTCATGTTTTATTTTTTAAAATAGAATCGATTTCAACTTTTATTGCCTCTTTCCAATAATTAGCTTCTGAAGAAGTTAAAGCTTCAAAATAATTTGATGGTTCATTATCGACAAGAAAGGTCTGAAAATTATTTCCATAAGAAAAATATTCTTTCCTAAGCCTTTTACTCCTTCTCAGTTCCTCATTATAGGTAATTTTATTATTTGTTTCAACAGATGTATGAGAAATTTTATCAGACAATGGATAAATATATTCAAAGAACTCAGCATTCTTTGTCTCAATTATAGTATTGCAATCAAGCACATCACTTTTTAAAATAAGAAATTTATATGCATCACTATGTTCAGCATATCCAATAAGTATGCAATCAACAGTTTTAGAACCTATTTTTCTCTTTTTAGGTTCAGGCAAAAGGACTTTAGCAAGGCAGCCCCACACTTTTAAATATTTCAAGTTAGGTTTATAACCTCTCCATAATTCATACGGAGTTTTGCGAGTTCTTCTATGTGGTATTCTATTTTATAAGTGACATGCAGATAATATAGCTTCACCCCACAAATTATCAAGAGCATTAGAACTAACTAACATAGAGTTCATCATCTCTTTCAATGTTATATTTTTCCTTTCAGCTACTCCATTTGACTCAGGTGAATAAGGCGAAGTTACTTCATGAATAATTCCATTTTTTTCACAAAAATAATTTAAAGAAAAATATTCTCCACCTCTATCAGATCTAATTCTCTTGATTCTTCTACTAAGTTGATTTTCAACCTCAGTTTTATAAGAAATAAAAGTATTAAAGGCATCATCTTTATTTTTAAGCAAATATAACTTAGTATATCTAGAAAAATCATCAATAAAAGTCACATAATATCTTTTACCACCTCTAGTCATAGTCTGCTTCAAGTCGCCTAAATCATTGTGAATTAAAGATAACAATTCAGTTTCTCTATTTACGGAAAAATAGGTCTTTCTAGTACTTTTAATTTCAGCACATATTTCACACTTGTCAATATTATTTGAGTCTAAGCCAGATATTAATCCTAGTGACTGCATTTTCTTTATATATGCGATATTAATGTGTCCTAATGTAGCATGCCATAAAGAGATAGACTCAACTATATAAGCAGAAGCAGATACATTTCCATTGATAACAACATCATAAACATTAAGTACAAAGAGTCCTTAGTTACAATTGTGATGACCCAAAATGTCATCTTTAAATTTAATAAGTAATTTTATATTCTAAGACCTCGAAAAAAAAGCACCATGTATAATTTCTCTACTTGCGTGCGCAGTCCGTACAATTTTCCGGAAAGTTTTTATGTGAAAAATGGATTAAAATGTGAAATAGAGCTTTAAAACTCAACTAAGTTGACTTTGATCAAGATTTTGAGCAAACGAACCCGGATCAGTGTTTTGACAATTTCGGTAGGTCTGTATCATGATTTGGGACTTGGGTGTATGCCCGAAATCGAATTCCGAGGTCCCTAGCCCGAGATATGGAATTTTGATAAAAAATTTAAAGCTTGAAAGCTTGATGATTTTTAAGAAATTACTGGAGTTGGATTTATTGACCTCGGGTTCGTATTTTGGTTTCGGAGTCCGGTATAGGTCCACTATAATAGTTATGACTTATCTGCCAAATTTGGTGAGAATCGGAGTTGATTTTGATGTGATTCGGATGTTAGGTTGTAAAAATATAAGATTTAAAGTTTTCTTGAAAATTTCCTTTGAATTGGTGTCCGATTCGTAGTTCTAGGTGTTATTTTGGCGATTTAATTTCGCGAGCAAGTTCGTATGATGTTTTAAAACTTGTGTGCATGTTTGGTTTGGAGCCCCGAGGGCTCGGGTGAGTTTTGGATAGGATACGGGATGATTTGAAACTTGGAAAATCTGGTTTTTCCGCAACTTTAGGCTTTTGGTATTTCCTTCATCGCGTTCGCAAATGTACTCTCGCGAACGCGAAGAGCAAAATAGGCTGGCTGAATTTTTCTTCTTAGTGAATGTGAAGATTGGGTCGTGAACGCGAAGCTATAGGGACTTTACCCTTCGCGAACGCGACCAGCTCAACACAAACGCGAAGCTTTAGAGGCCTGGGGGAGGGGTCAGTTGTCCTTTTACGCGAACGCGAAGGCCAGGGGGAAAAAGCCTTCGCGAACGCGAAGCAGGACTCGCGAACGTGAAAGCCACGGGCTGCTATTCATCGCGAACACGACAGGCCCTTCGCGAATGCGAAGAAGGCCTGACGCTTGTGACTTAAAATAGAACCAAAAAGGGATTTTTTCCCATTTTTCACAAACCCTCAATTATAACTCGGTTTAGGGGCGATTTTATAAGGAGTTTTTCACGATTTCGAACTGGGTAAGTGTTCTTTATCATATAGTGATTGTATTTCATAAATCTAAGTCTATATTCATCATTTATTTCGGATTTAGACGAAAGAAATTAGAATTTTTGTAAAACTTTCAAAAAACAAAAAATTTAGATTTGAAGGTCCATTTGACATCGGAATTGGATAATTTTTGTATGGTTGGACTCGTCTCAGAATAAGTGTTCGGATTTCGTAAATTTTTCCGAGATTTGAGACATGGGTCCCACTGTCGAATATTTAAATGAATTTCAGATTTTTATCCAGAAAATTTATAAATTCATATGGAATTAATTCCTATGATTCGTATTGAGTATATTTAATTATTTGTAAATAAATTTGAAGCTTTCAGAGATAAATTTAAAAGGAAAAGTTGTGGTTGAGTAATTGATTGGAATTTGCAAAGCGAGGTAAGTGTCGTGGTTAAACTTGACTTGAGGGAATAAAACCCTTAAATTAATTGTTATGTGAATTGCATGCGAACGACATATATGCGAGGTGACGAGTGTCTATACATCATCCAATTAATTGTTTGCCTGCTTACTTAAAAAATCATAAATTATTTTAAATCATGAATTAATTATTATAATAATTGTTTCTCTCCTATTCTTTGTCAAATATTAATTCTTTGATTTCTTGCATTAATTGTTACATGCTATTTGAATTATGTGCCTTAATTGTTATTTGGCATTTAGCATATTAAATATTAAACTGCATAATTTCTCTCTGATTTCTATAATAATTTGCTATTTGCCTTTGTTTGTTTCGTAATTAAATCATAATTATTGTATGCTTGCTGTCTTATAAATTTATATTAATTGTTACATTTATTGAAAACATTCTTCTATAAGAATTGGTAAATGAATATGTTGGAGGAGCGGGTTGCACACCGCAACAAGATTGATTATAATGAATATATTGGAGGATCGGGTTGCACGCCGCAACAGATTTATTAAAAGTCCATATTGGAGGATCGGGTTGCACGCCGCAACAGACTTATTAAAAGTCCATATTGGAGGATCGGGTTGCACGCCGCAACAGACTTATTTAAAA